>CM064575.1:3149911-3249911 GCA_032716605.1 Paralithodes platypus
TGTGTGTGTTCGCCCTAATTATTTTTTTAACTTCCCTTCTACTATTTTTGTACAGGTTTTTAATTACTTCAGTGTTTGTGTTATTTTTTTACAAGTTTGTGGAGTTGATTCCTTTTCCTTATTGCCGTGCCAATGTCTCTAATGTACCAAGGGGGCATACGTGATTAGTCGTATTACGGTTTGGTTTCATGGGTACAAATTGTTTATGCGCTTCTGTATATTGTAGACTTACGAAAATGTCCCCATAGTTCATTTGACTTCGTTTATATTTATTGAGGTTTGAGTGTATGTTTGATAGCCGATTCCTTAAGTCCGTCATAATTTTGGCGTTTTTTGAAGGGTTCCGGAAACAATTCCTGTTGTTTTTACTGTAGGAAATATTTGGCTATAAACGTTGATATTAAGATTTTATGATTCGGACGTTGCCAGAATGTTCACCTACATCCAGGTTTGATAATAAATTTGTCTTGGGTAGTGATTACGAGGTCTAATATATTCCATGTCCTCGCGTCGGCTCGTTTTAAACGGTGTTTGGGTCAAAAATTGTCCTGGAATGAAGCCTTGTCATTAGGCTTGACTCAGCATTTTTTCCGGTCGTGGTATTTCCAGTCAATTAGGGGGGAGGTTATAGTAACCTAGTAAAACTGTGTCGTAGGAATTAAGGGTTTTCCTCTATGTATTTGTCATAAAAAAAAATTGTATCACATCGGCAACAAGTTAGTCTCGGTGGTCGGTACGCTGTAGTGATATTTAAGTTCATGTTTTTTGTATTTATTTTGACCGGCACACTGATTTCTGACATTACTTTCGGGGAGAGGTCACCTCGGACTGAGTTGTAAGTAGGTTGCAACGTACATTGCAACCCCCCCTCTTGTTTTCCAATTGTGAACGGTCTTTATGAAAAAATTTATTATGGCTCTATGTGATATTCATGAAGTAGATCTTTATATTTTTTAAGGATTCAGATGTGTTTCCGTTATACTAAATAACGTCAACTTTCTCATTTAATAAACAGACATTTGAGTTTTCGTCTATTTTGTTTCTTATTGAGCATGGCATTTATGGAGATTTATTTTTATATCATTTCTCTCAGAATGCGCTGGATTTGTTTTTTCCTTATTGGTGAGGAGGGGTTTGGGGTTATGAACTTGAAGCCGCGGCGGGTTGTCAAATTCATTCAGTTTGGTTGGGGTTGGCTTGGATGGGGTTGGGTGGGGTTGTTTAGTTTGTTTTGTGGTTTCAGGTAGGTAAGTTTTCATACTTGTGGGGCCATTGGGGTTGACGGTTTCCGTTTTAAATGGTGTGTGATGGACTTGGAAGGGTTGGGCGGGGTTATTTATTTCTCTTAACTGTGCGGGTATAGTTTGATTGGCTGGGGTTTGTGGGAGAGGCTTTTTTTTTCCGGGGGTAGCGATATCAATTACTCAGAGGAGTCTATTAGCATAGTTATTTCTCGGGTCCTGACTGGCGGTTGTTTTCGTGGGCAAATGTAGGTTGCCTTGATTTACGAGGGGATGTCACTCATGTGCTTGAACGCCTTTTGCTGCGATAAAATGCAAAATGCCATCTCGGGTCGCTTGTAGCAGGGACGGAGATTGCCCTACAAAGGTTGTCCAAATTGTCCACATACATTACCTTCTCCTTGTTCGCACACTGGACCTTGACCTTGCGTTGGTAATTTCCATGGCTCTATTTTTTTGTTTCCGTATCGAGCTTGTTTTAATCCGGGGTATGACGCCGCTTACCACACATTTCGTGGTCTTCCTTTTCATGACTTTATTAGGTTCTCAAAATCTTTTTCTATGGTCTTAATTGGGGCCTTACCTCCGTCAAAGCAGTCATTTGAGCCAACATTGACGACTACACAGGTGCCCTCTGGTATGGCGGAGTTAGTTATGTCTTTCAGGATATGTTCGACTTTACCGCCTGGAATGACCTACGGGCCTTTTTCCTCTGGTCTTGGGGGCAAAGGCAGATCCTTGACCTCGCATGAGACTGTCACCATATACTAGGGTGAGTTTCTCCTTCCCGCTGACTCCGTGATTTGATGGTTTCGTTGTTTTCCTGTCAGGAGTTTTCTTGCCTTTCGAGCTTGCTTTCACGTGGTCAGTTACCTCGTGTGCAAATCTGTTTTGATGGGTTACCATGGTGTCGCTTTTCCATTCCCATTCCCATTCACGTGGTCAGTTACCTCGTGTTTGTTTTCGGCGAGAACAGCAAATCTGTTTTTGATAGGGATACCTGGTGTCGCTTTCCCATTCCCTTGGGATTTGTTCTTGTTACGCCTGTTGACTACTGTCTGATATAGATCATTGGATGGGTTTTCTTTTTGAAGATATTTAACAACGTCGACTTGCTACTCTCTATGTCCTTTACTCGCTCTTTTAGTGAGAAATTTTGATGCGAAAGTAAACCTACAGTCTCCTTTAGTGTGAGATTATCTCGCTTCAGTTCGTCAACCTGTGCCTTGTGTGCTTCTAATGTGCACTCCAAGAGCAAAAAGTTTTCACCAGTTAAACACATAAAACACTTGGCATTTGGATACCCATGACGCGGATACCATTCCTTGTAGTAGTTCTTGTTACAGGCGGGGCATTTAATTCTGATCGGTGCCATGATTTGGGGTTAGTGAGGGAGAATTTGCAAAAACGAAAGGTACAAAATGTTGGAGTGGTCACTTCCCTTAAAAGTTGTTCCGATGTTGATGATGCAGGTTGCAAGGTGTTGGAGGGGGTTGTGGATAGTGTCTGTTACGTCGGCACTTTAGAAATAAATTTGGGACGGGTTTTGGGGGTGGGGGGGGATGGTCCTATGGCCCTTATTTTATACCCCTATTTCCCCTCATAAACCGGGGTTTGAAGGGGGGGGGGGGGCCCCTGTGGTACTTGTTGACACTTGGCGGTAGCTCCGGAAGCGGTGCAGCCGGGGGGGGGGGGGGGGGACGAAACTAGGGATGAGAGGAAAAGAAAGAAAGAAACAGTGGGGGGGGGGGAAAATTAATGGGGATGAGAGGAAAAGAGAGAGAGAGAGAGAGAGGGGGGGGGGGTGAGAATGAGAGAGAACGAAAGGGAGAGAGAGATATATATATATATATATTAGCGAGAGAGAGAGAGAGAGATATGAGCGAGAGAGAGAGAGAGAGAGATATGAGCGAGAGAGAGGGGAAACGAAAGGGAGAGAGAGATGGAGAGATATGAACGAGAGAGAGAGAGAGAGAGAAGGGCGGGGGTGAGAGTGAGAAAATGGAAGTGAGAGAATGAGAGAGAGAGAACGAAAGGGAGAGAGAGAGAGAGAGAGGGTAGTTTATGAGGAGCTTTATTCACCCTGGTGGGGCACTCCTCGTAAACGGAAGTCGTTGGAGGGGAGAGGCGGGGGGGGGGGGGGGGGGGGGGGGGGGGGGGAGTTGGGAGGAGAGAGAGAGAATTTGTTTATTGGGGGCTGTATTCACCCGGGTGGGGCACTCCTCGTAATGTTGTTGTCGGGGCGGCGGTGCCTTTTGTTGGGGGGAGAGGGAGAGAGAGAGAGAGAGAGTGATAGAGTGAGAGGGAGTTATTGAAAACTAGAAATTACAATGGATAGGCAGCTGGGAGATGGTGTGGGACAAATCAAAGGAGGTATTTAGACAAGGAGGAGATATTTAAGCTTATAGAGGGATTTTTCTATAGCTTGAGTGTGGCAGACCAAGATTTTTGCAAGAAGGATTTAAATAATGGGATGTGGGGATTGTAATTCGGGATGTTCTATATAGTGAGAGTTAGTGAGAGAGACAAGTATGTATATAAGAGAGATTTATATGTAAAAATAGGTTAGGTAGTTTATAAGGGATATTGGTAAAACTAAGTTACAAGATACTGGTGAGGGCAGAGGGGAAAGGCAGCATGCACGGTGTGGTGGGGCAGGAGGCGGCGCTCGGAGCTCGGAAAGACACTTCCTTCTTGTTCGACCACTACTGACAGACGTCAGAGAGAGAGAGAGAGAGAGAGAGAGAGAGAGAGAGAGAATCAATGTTTATAAATTTTTGGGTTGAGTTTCTGTGTGTGTGTCTGTGTCTGTTTGGATGTTTGTGTTTTATAAGAGCGAGACTTGACTTGATAACATTTAGAGAGAGAGAGAGAGCGAGAGGAAGTGGCTGAGTGAGACTATATATATATAAATATATACTGTATATAGGTTATATACTATATATATATATATATATAAAGCCGAGACCCTTTCATTGTACTAAGTCTCCAACTTTCAGTTTCTACTCGTACATAACAGTATAATGATATTCCACGTTTATACTATCCAAGCATCTCTCTCTCTCTCTCTCTCTCTCTCTCTCTCTCTCTCTCTCTCTCTCTCTCTCTCTCTCTCTCGAAGAGGAAATAGAAGAAGTCCGGCTCGTGGGAGACTCGATGATACGTGGTCAGCTCACAGAGTTTTGCGCCAGGGCACCTAAGACCAGGAAGCGTTTTTGTATCCCTGGTGGTGGTGTGGATGACGTAGTTGCAGCAGTTGACGAAGTATCAAAGCTGGCCCCTGCTAATACAATGTACGTCATCCACGTTGGATCCAACGATGTACAGCGAACCCGGTCGGAAGATTTGCTTTTAAAGTACCAGCAGCTGATCAAGTCGTTTAAGGAGAAGTCATCAAGGATCATCGTCTCAGGAATCGTCCCCCGGCTCGGTGTAGAGAGCCGATTTTACAACATAGCCACCAGCACAAATCGTTGTCTAGCAAACCTCTGCAGGAAGGAGAACGTGGGATTCGTCGACACCTGGGACAATTTCTACTACGATGACTATTTGTTTTCGGACGATGGAGTTCATCTGAACCAGGTGGGAGCAGCGCGTTTTGGGCGTCTTCTCAACGATGCGGTGAAGGATTTTCGGAGAAGAAATCGACTCAGCACAGGACAACCAGGAAGGAGGACCGAAGACAGTGAGGACGGCAATCTACAAAGGAATTAAATACTAATCCGTCAAGAACCGTGAATTTGGATAAAGCTCCACCAACACGACCCAAATTCAAAACCGTCAGGGATAACGACCGAGGACCGAGGACAGCCATGAATGTAAATGTAGATCCGACCAGAACCAAAAATTCAATGAAAGAACGATCTGCGAGTTCTAAAACCGCAACTTTAAAGGTTTTCTATGCAAACGCTCGTAGCATACACAATAAATTTTCAGATTTAGAGGAACTAGTGTTTACAGAAAATTATGATGTGATTGGCATAACAGAATCTTGGCTCAATACACAAGATAGAGACTTTTTAGCAGAGTATTCACTTCCCGGTTATGTAATGTTTGAGAACAGCCGAATAAATAAAAATGGAGGTGGCGTTTTATTTTATATCAAAGAAAGTCTTAACCCGACCCTCGTGTCAAAACCTCAAATTGTGAACGTCGACACATCTTTTGTGCTAATAAAGAATAATAAAGGTACAAAAATAATACTTGCGTTAATATACAGACCTCCAGCTCAATCAGTGCAAACTGACCGAGAAATTTACGAACAAATTGCAGATGTAAGTAACTCACAAGATACCGTAATTTTTGGCGACTTTAATTTACCTGTGACCAAGTGGGGCGATACTCTTACTTCACACTCCGGACATGACTTGTATACGAACTTGCAAGAGAGTTCGCTTTATCAATTTGTTCGAATGCCGACCCGTGGTAATAACGTTCTTGGCATTGTACTTGCAACAAAAGAAGAATTGATAGAGAATTTGAATGTTGGTGATGAATTCAGTAACAGCGACCATCGTACGATAACTTTCACTTTAAAGTTTACTAGTAACGAACCAAATAGTAGCATCGAAAAAGTCCCTAATTTCAAGAAAGCAAACTTCCATAAACTTAGAGCTATGTTTAAAGAAACTGACTGGAGCTTTTTAATTAACAATAACGACATAAATACATCTTGGAAGTTATTCGAAACCACTTACCTAAAATCAGTGCAAGACTGCATACCATCGAAAATACGGCGTCCAGGCCATAATAATAAGCCCAAATGGTGGAATAAAGATATTTCAAACTGCCTGCTTGCTAAAAAATTTGCTAATGATAGATTAAAATCCTCACAAAATGACGAAGAACGGGTGAAATTTGTAGAGTTACGACGCAAAGCCAAAAAGTTAATTAAGCAAAGTAAAAAGACCTTAGAGTTACATATTGCGAATCAAAGTAAAACAAATCCGAAAGAATTCTATAGTTATATCAGAAAGAAAAAAGTAGTTACTTCAACTGTTGGACCGTTAGTCGATGAAAAAGGAGAATACACCAAAGACGAAGTACAAATGAGTAATGCCCTCAATACCTTCTTTGCATCAGTTTTTACAACAGAAGACCTCAGTGATATCCCTACACCATCGCCGATTCAGATTGATAATTCAGATGTTCTAAGCAATATCACCGTTACAGAGAGAGAAGTATTGAATTGTTTAGATAAACTCAAGGTAAATAAAACGCCAGGACCTGATACAATCTCGCCTAGAATTCTAAAGGAAGCTAAGAATGAGCTCTCCAAACCACTGACATTACTATTCAATAAATCCTTGCAGTCTGGAACTATGCCTGATCAGTGGAAGCTAGCCAACGTAACACCGATATTCAAAAAAGGCAGCAAATCCCTACCCAGTAACTATCGTCCAATTAGCTTAACCTCAGTTGTATGTAAAATGCTAGAAACGGTCATACGAGACAGACTCGTAAATCACTTAGAGGAAAATAACATACTTAAAGATACTCAACACGGCTTTCGTAAAAAACGTTCCTGTTTAACAAACCTCTTAGACTTCTTCCACGATATCCTCAACCTCTACGATGAGAGTAAAGCTGTAGATATTATATACCTTGATTTTCAAAAGGCCTTTGACAAAGTTCCCCACAAACGTTTACTGCTAAAACTAAAAGCGCATGGAATACAAGACGGTGTGTTGAAATGGATAGAAAATTGGCTCAGCAACAGAAAGCAAAGGGTAGTCATAAACAGTAAGGCATCTAAATGGACCAATGTAAGTAGCGGGGTACCCCAGGGATCGGTACTAGGACCAATTCTCTTTCTAATTTACATCAACGACATAGATGAGGGTCTCACCTGCACAATCTCAACATTTTCTGACGATACAAAAATTGCAAATAGCGTACTCTCAAAAGAACAAGTTGACGATATGCAACACAATCTAGATAAATTGTCATGTTGGGCCCAAATTTGGCAAATGAGTTTCAATGCGGATAAATGTAAAGTACTACATGTCGGATACCTAAATGAGAAAGCAAACTATTCGATGAATGGCACTCAGCTTAAGAATGTAAACAGAGAAACTGATCTGGGAGTAACAATATCGAGTAACCTAAAACCGAGTCAACAATGTTCAGAAGTTGTTAAGAAGGCAAACAAAATAATTGGCTTTATAGGCAGGTCATTTGAGCATAAATCCAAAGAAGTTATCCTAACCCTTTACAATTCCTTAGTCCGCCCTCTTCTGGAATACTGCGTTCAATCCTGGTGCCCTTATTACCAAAAGATATAAACAAGCTAGAACGAGTTCAACGTAGAGTTACCAAAATGATACCTAGCCTAAAGAACAAACCATACGAAGAGCGTCTTAGAGAATTAAATCTATTTCCTTTAACCCAGCGCAGATTAAGAGGCGACTTAATTCAAGTGTTCAAAATCATCAAAGGCATCGACAATATGAACTGTAGTAAGTACTTCACTATCGACCAATCTAATTACACGCGGGGAAACGGTTGCAAAATTATTGGTAAATCTTTTAACTCGCACGAATCTAAGAATTTCTTCTTCAATCGAGTTGTCAACTTGTGGAATGGGCTTCCCCGAGACGTTATAGACTGCAGCACCGTTGATTCATTTAAATTCCGCCTAGACAAATATCTCGCATCAAACCCGCGACTGACTGCGTTTGTAAATGAATAACTTTATCCTCCCCTCAGTTACTAACCCATATGTCCCCTACTAACTTCCTAGTCCTGCCACGTTAGTGGCAGGGCAGTAGTTCCCTTTCCAATGTTCCCTTACCCACTCTAAACCACTGTTTGGACACTTGATCCTCAGTGTTTTGGAGGACAAGCAACCTAGAAGGGTCACTAGACCTGTTGTTGCTTGATTTCCTTTGTACTCCTTTGTACTTTGTACTCTCTCTCTCTCTCTCACACAAGGGGTATCCAAGTTTTCCTCCCCTGTTGTTGAAAAGTGTATAATTGGAAGTACAAGGGGTGAGAGTTCTGGTGGGTCTTATTTACTGGCGAGTGGGCTGACTAGGAGTGGGCTGAGAGGGCTGAGTTGGAGTGGGGTGAGTGGGAGTGGGTTGATAAAGAGGAGATATAATGGTGAGTGGGAGTGGGGGAGTGTTGTTTTGTATAGTTGGAACTACAAGGGGTGAGACTTTCTGGTGGGGCTTATTTACTGGCGAATGGGTTGAGAGCTACGAGTGGGTTGAGAGAGGTACAATGGTGTCAAAGGAGTACAAAGGAGTACAAAGGAAATCAAGCAACAACAGATCTAGTGACCCTTCTAGGCTGCTTGTCCTCCAAAACACTGAGGATCAAGTGTCCAAACAGTGGTTTAGAGTGGGTAAGGGAACATTGGAAAGGGAACTACTGCCCTAGAACTAATGTCCGTGGCAGGATTAGGAAGTTAGTAGGGAACAGATGGGTTAGTAACTGAGGGGGGGATAAAATAAAGTTATTCATTTACAAATGCAGTCAGTCGCGGGTTTGATGCGAGATATTTGTCTAAGCGGAGTTTAAATGAATCAACGGTGCTGCAGTCTATAACGTCTCGGGGAAGCCCATTCCACAAGTTGACAACTCGATTGAAGAAGAAATTCTTAGATTCGTGTGAGTTAAAAGATTTACCAATAATTTTGCAACCGTTTCCCCGCGTGTAATTAGATTGGTCGATAGTGAAGTACTTACTACAGTTCATATTGTCGATGCCTTTGATGATTTTGAACACTTGAATTAAGTCACCTCTTAATCTGCGCTGGGTTAAAGGAAATAGATTTAATTCTCTAAGACGCTCTTCGTATGGTTTGTTCTTTAGGCTAGGTATCATTTTGGTAACTCTACGTTGAACTCGTTCTAGCTTGTTTATATCTTTTTGGTAATAAGGGCACCAGGATTGAACGCAGTATTCCAGAAGAGGGCGGACTAAGGAATTGTAAAGGGTGAGGATAACTTCTTTGGATTTATGCTCAAATGACCTGCCTATAAAGCCAATTATTTTGTTTGCCTTCTTAACAACTTCTGAACATTGTTGACTCGGTTTTAGGTTACTCGATATTGTTACTCCCAGATCGGTTTCTCTGTTTACATTCTTAAGCTGAGTGCCATTCATCGAATAGTTTGCTTTCTCATTTAGGTATCCGATATGTAGTACTTTACATTTATCCGCATTGAAACTCATTTGCCAAATTTGGGCCCAACATGACAATTTATCTAGATTGTGTTGCATATCGTCAACTTGTTCTTTTGAGAGTACGCTATTTGCAATTTTTGTATCATCAGCAAATTTTGAGATTGTACAGGTGAGACCCTCATCTATGTCGTTGATGTAAATTAGAAAGAGAATTGGTCCTAGTACCGATCCCTGGGGTACCCCGCTACTTACATTGGTCCATTTAGATGCCTTATCGTTTATGACTACTCTTTGCTTTCTGTCGCTGAGCCAATTTTCTATCCATTTCAACACACCGTCTTGTATTCCATGCGCTTTTAGTTTTAGCAGTAAACGTTTGTGGGGGAACTTTGTCAAAGGCCTTTTGAAAATCAAGGTATATAATATCTACAGCTTTACTCTCATCGTAGAGGTTAAGGATATCGTGGAAGAAGTCTAAGAGGTTTGTTAAACAGGAACGTTTTTTACGAAAGCCGTGTTGAGTATCTTTAAGTAAGTTATTTGCCTCTAAGTGATTTACGAGTCTGTCTCTTATGACCGTTTCTAACATTTTACATACAATTGAGGTTAAGCTAATTGGACGATAGTTACTGGGTAGGGATTTGCTGCCTTTTTTGAATATCGGTGTTACGTTGGCTAGCTTCCACTGATCAGGCATAGTCCCAGACTGCAAGGATTCATTGAATAGCAATGTCAGTGGTTTGGAGATCTCATCCTTAGCTTCCTTTAGAACTCTAGGCGAGATTGTATCAGGTCCAGGCGTTTTATTTACCTTGAGTTTATCTAAACAATTCAATACTTCTCTCTCTGTAATGGTGATATTGCTTAGAACATCTGAATTATCAATCTGAATCGGCGATGGTGTAGGGATATCACCGAGGTCTTCGGTTGTAAAAACTGATGCAAAGAAGGTATTGAGGGCATTACTCATGTTTACCTCGTCTTTGGTGTATTCTCCATTTTCATAGACTAACGGTCCAACAGTTGAAGTAACTACTTTTTTCTTTCTGATATAACTATAGAATTCTTTCGGGTTTGTGTTACTTTGATTCGCAACATGTAACTCCAGGGTCTTTTTACTTTGCTTAATTAACTTTTTGGCTTTGCGTCGTAGCTCTACAAATTTCACCCGTTCTTCGTCATTTTGTGAGGATTTTAATCTATCATTAGCAAATTTTTTAGCAAGCAGACAGTCTGAAATATCTTTATTCCACCATTTGGGCTTACAAAGGAAATACAAAGGAAGTCAAGCAACAATAGGTCTAGCAACCCCTCCAGGCTGCTCACCCTCTAAATCACTGCTGCTCATAGTGTTCAACAGTGGTTCAGAGTGGGTAAGGGACAATTAGAAAGGGAATTACTGCCCTGAGGCGAATGTCCATGGCAAGGTTACGATATGTTAGTAGGGAACACTTTGGGTTAATAACATAACAATGGGTGAGTGGGAGTGGGCTGATAAGGGTAAGTAGGAGTAGGCTGAGAGAGGGGGAAGTGAGAGTGGGCTGAAAGGGGTAAGTAGGAGTGGGCTGAGAGGGGGGAGTGGGAGTGGGCTGAGAGGGGGGAGTGGGAGTGGGCTGAAAGGGGGGAGGGAGTGGGCTGAGAGGGGGGAGTGGGAGTGGGCTGAGAGGGAAGATGTATGTGTGAGTGAGGTCGGGTGACAGGGATGAATGAGAGTGAAGGATGAATGCGAGTGGGCTGTGAGAAGGATATAGAATGGTGAGTGGAATGAGTATTGTTGAAAAATGTACAATTAGAAGTATGCCTACAAGGGATGGGACTTCTAGTTGAGCTTATATACTGGTGAGTGGGTTGAGAGGGCTGAGTAGAAGTGGATTGAGAGGGAGACGGAGATAGGAATGAAAGGGAGAGTGTTAGTGATGTTTTAAAGGGAAAGGGCTGAAAAGAGGATTTGAGAGAGAGAGAGAGAGTTGTGCAAAGGGAGGGATGAACGATAGAGTGGAGGTGAAGACAAAAGTTAAAAGCGAGATTATAATAATTTGAAGGATGAAATATTAGTTAGTCAGTATCCATGCATAACTTCTAAAAAGAAGCATATGATAAAATGCTCCGTTATCGAACGAACAATTATCTATTTTAATAAGATAGGAAGAATAGCATACGGCATAAGGTAAAACTCTCTCCCTATTCGCGTATATTGATCGTCTTCAAATCGATGGGATACAATTAATAGAATAGTTTAGATTCTGTTCCTTTCAAGAGTAATGGAGACCGGAATTGCAAATCACATTCCGGAAGTGGCGGCAGCATCCAAGTATTACGAGCGTAGGAGGATACCTTTAAGGGGAGGTATTTAGTTTCTTCCCTAGGAGTTTAAAATTACACCCCCTGGACCCCCTTTCAAGATAAATTTGTACATTTTTCGGTAGAAAAATTTCCCGGCCGAAGGCCGGTTTCTCTCAAATTACAGGCTCGTTATCGCTCGCCAGGAAAAAATCGACACCTAAATGGCACGACAGTTCTTAAAATTGACAGAAATGGGGCGAAAGTTCTTAAAATCGCCAAAGCAAAGGGGGGCGAGCATCTTAAAATCTAAAAAGCAATGGGGCTAAACATGAGAAAGGGGTCCAGAAAAATAATCCCTCGAGTAGAAATCTCCCCTTAATATAGACCAATAATTTCCGGGCTTTCTTTTCATAATGTATACCAATATTTGTTCTTTTCTTGTTAACCCCTTCTGTACCAGCGACGTCTTTTTAATTGGATTCTAGCTATATTTAGATGAGTTTGTGCAGTTTAAGAAGGATCTGTGGTAGTTAAAAAAGAGTTAAATAAGATAGTTGGAAGCCTGATAATTGCTGGAGACCCTTTTTCAACTGAATAAAATCGTCTCATAGTTGCCAGAATAAAACCTAAAAAGTCGGCACCGGTACTCTAAGGGTTAACCCTCTCAAGATACGAAGACGCAGTTCTGTTTTTTTTCATTTGGCTAATAGTAGACGATTTTATTCAGCTTGGGAAGGTATTGTGTGAGTCGGAAGGATGATTGAGATAGTTATTACCCCTTTGATTCCTTAAGGGGCTCCCAAACTGAATAAAATCGTCTAGTGATAGCTAGAATAAACTGTTAAAATGCGTCAGAATCCTCAAGGGGTTAAATAACTGCTTGGAAAACTTCAGGACGTTACTAATATGAACACCTGAATACTCTCAAAGATCAGACTTTGTGGATGCAGTTGAACATACATTACAGGATTTAAAGGCAAAACAGGCATTACACGCTATGTTGCGGATTGATTATTTTACAAAATTTAAGTCAAAACCCTTGGCAAGTTTGCACTTTTTCATCTTTTCTTCGAAAGTATGGAAATCAAATTTAAAGGTGCAAAATTGCTCTCCTTGACAAAGTTGAAAGGAAGGCCTTTCGTATCATTAACTCCCGTCCACTCACCAACTCTCTGCAATCTCTCTCTATCTCTCTCTCCGCCGCAATGTTGCATCTCTCGCTATTCTATCGCTACTATAATAATCAGTGTTCCTCAGAGCTTTCGCAGTGTATACCACCTCTACGTAAGGCACGTGGTACCCGTCTTGCAACACAATCTCACCCCTACTCTGTGCAACTCTCCAACCCAAGAGTGAAACGTTACTCTCAAACTGTCTTCTATTCAACAGCTGAGCTCTGGAACTCTCCCAGAATCAGTCTTTCCCTCTTCCTATGACTTAAATTGCTTTACACTCCGTGTGTCCAGGCATTTGGGCTCGAACGTCCTTTGGTTTTGGCCCTGTCATTCACAGGTACTACATGAGTTAACATTTTAATTGTCAAGTAGACCTCCTGTGAACCATTTCTTTAATGAGGTGAACTTAGCTTTTATTCTATAAGCTTTGTCTTAAATGAGCTCCAATTAGTATTAGCAGTCTCCCTCACAAGCCTACTATGTGCTAGGCTTTCCTGAGGACTCCCAAAGTTCGCCCGACCAAAGTTGTAGTGGTGGCCTTTGTTGAGGTCTGGTAAGTCCTTTAGCGAGATGTGTTAACAGAGAAGGGGAATTGGTCACATTATTTGACTTTATTTGGAATGCAATGCTTGTTTTGGCAAAATTTTACTCTCTCTCTCTCTCTCTCTCTCTCTCTATATATATATATATATATATATATATATATATATATATATATATATATATATATAGAGAGAGAGGATGGAGGTGGGAGAGGGGAGGGGGAATAAGAGAGTTAATCATAATGAAGAACGGGGCCTCCCTACTTACGTGGGAGGAAGAGAGATTAGGCTCGGGGATTGGGAGAGAGAGAGAGAGAGAGAGTTACAGTTACACAGATACTCAGACCACACAAACCTTGCGGTCCCTACTAGGTGGTCCGGCCTTAATACTATTTGACAGGGACAGTTTATAGTTGGAGAATAGGACAGTTAAGTAGAAGGCTCTCTCCCCAGGGAGCCTCCAGCTAAAATGCCGTGCCGGAAAATAGGATGAAATGTAACCTTATGGGTCAGGAATTACCCACAAAGAAAGTTTTTTATAGAGTATAGATATACATTAGCCTAGTCTGAAAGGGAATTTACACTTACTTATTGATTCATTCATATTGATCCCATCTCCATCAGATGATCGTCCAGTCTCTTCCTGAACATATCAATTGAATTACTGTCGATCACCTCCCTTGGTAAACTATTCCACTTTTTAACCACATTGTATGTGAAGAAATGTTGCATGACATCTAGGGATGCCTTCTTTCTATTGTATTTAATTCCATTACCTCGGGTTGCACCATTGTTATTAATCGTGAACAGTGAGTGCACTGATATCTACTCTTATCAAATCCTTTAAGTATCTTAAAACACTCGATAAGTTGGCCTCCCCCCTATTCTGTAGCGAGAACAAATTTAATTTGTTTAATCTTTCATAATATGGCTTGTTTCTCAGGGAGGGGATTAGCTTATTTACTGTACGCTGCACGGACTCGAGTTTTTCAACCAACGTGCACAATTTGACATTTGTCAATATTAAAGGGCATTTGCCACTTTTCTGACCATTCCACTATTTTACTTGCCGGTAAGTCGGACTGTAGGCTATCTGTGGTAATAAAGAGGGTTGGGTGAGATATCCTATTAATTGCCCTTTTTAAACTAAATACAATTGTCTGATATTAGCCAGAATAAAGTGCATGTATCTAAGGGGGCAGGTGATACTTATTTATTCATTAATTATGTTAGTTTCATCCGTAGGCCTCCTTAAAGCTTAAGCAAATAAAAACATCCTTAAGTTCCCCCTTCCAACTTAATTTGTAAATTTTGGGGTAGAAAAATGTCCAGACAGAAGGCCGGTTCCTCCAAATATTTCAGGCTCGCTATCTCTCGCCATGAAAAGAATCGACACCTAAATGGCACGAAAGGTCTTAATACTGACACAGAAATAGAACAAAAGCTCTTGAAATCGACAAACTAATGGGGCGAACGAGTTGAAATCTCAAAACTACTGAACTAACCATGAGGGCGAAGGGGGTCTAGAATAACCTTAAACCTCCCCTTAATTAAGGCAACGAGGAACGGTTCATTAGGTATCGTATATTTATGGGGCAGGGCGGGTCATTTGGGACCAGCCGTATTTTACTCCAAGACGTTTCACCTCATTAGTTTAGTCTATCTATCTATCCTATCTACTTTCTGTATTTGTATATCTATCTATGCCTATCTAATTGTTTCCCACTGATAGTCCTACTAGGGACAAGGAGACAGAGATAAAGAACGCGTTAAATAATGGCAACTGTGTATTATAAATGGACCCAAGGAAGCCAGAGAGAGAGAGAGAGAGAGAGAGAGAGAGAGAGAGAGAGAGAGAGAGAGAGAGAGTAGCGAGTAGCGAGTAGCTATTATGAGAACAGAGGAAGCTAAATTGGCTACAAGAGGAATTGAAACCCTCAAATGCATGACATAGCAGAGGTGAGGCTTCCTTCTATTGAGTGATCATTACCATCTGTTGAATGGTGGTGGTGGTGGTGATGGTGATGGTGGGGTAGTGATTGTGGTACGAGGTGTGTGATAGTGGTAGTAGTGACGATGGTGGTGGTGTGTGATAGGGGTAGTGGTGGTGATGATAGGTAGGGGTGGTGATTGTGGTGTGAGGTGGTGGTGATATGGAGTGGAGCAAGATAAATGGTGACGGTTACGATGTGGTTGTACTGAACATTTTGATACAATAATTTAGTTACAATTTGGGCACAACATATCAATGTCTCGGCCATGTGCAACGTGGGCCTATTTTACTAATCATGAGATCAATACCCATATAGTTTATTCATTATAAGGCCAGAAATCGTGACCCCTATCCTCTGTAACTCAAAAAGGGCTAGAACAAATGGGAAGTCAATTTCTACACCTGTTCCCTGGCTGACCCTTTCCAAATACTATAAATATTAGCTCACTTACTCTATAGTCTGTTTCTTCTCAACTAACGGTAACTTGCAAAGTTGCTATCAAGATTTCTCAGTTAGTTTGAAGATTTTGCAGTGAGATATGGTGCGAATTATGTAAACTTGGTCTACATATGATGCATATTCCATTAAGTATCGAGAAATTTGCTGCTAAGGGATTCAATTCAATTTACCGTCAGCTCAAAATAAACAGAGTATAGTTGTTTATTTGAGTTATATAGGTTAGGAGTCAGGATTTGTGACCTACCTATTGTGAACAGGGTATAAATGATGTGATTGTTTATTTTCAGGTATGTGAAGGTGGAGAGATTGTGTTGCTGTGTTGGTGACCTAGTATCCTCAAAGTCACTCCATCAGTACGTACGCTCACGCTCTTTATCCTTGGCTGCTAGTAGACGATTTTATTCAATATTTGAAGGAATTTGGGAAATCGGAGAGTTCATTGAAATTTGTTCTTTAATTCTGGCTGGCAGTAGACGATTGTATTCAATATATGATTGCATTTTTGGAAGTCAGAGGTTTCATTGAGATAGGCTTTACACCTGTGTTCCCTAGTAGACCTTTCATAACCTTAGTAATATCGTCTAGGGTCAGCCAAAATAGAATCAAGAAGCGCATCTTGTATACTGTAATATTTAACTTGCTATATAAGGGGAGATGTGTATTTATTTGGTAATTTATTCATGCTATTATTATTTTCTTTAGCTTCCTCCCAAGACTTTTATCAAGCTTAAAACATACCCCCAGGACCCCCCTCGAGAATTTGTACATATTTCGGTAGAAAAATGTCCCGTCCAAAGGCCTGCTCTTCCGAAATTACAGGTTCGCTATTGCTTGCCAGGAAAACATCGACACCTAAATGGCACATCAGATCTTAAAATCGCCAAACTAATGGATTAACGTATTAAAATGTCATAACTAATGGGGCTAAACATAAGGGAGAAGGGGGTCCTGAACAAAACCAAAACTCGGCTTAAGACCCTACTTCTCCTTACACTACAGTCTTTTCTTATACTGTGCGAGGTTTTCAGCGTTTAAAGTCTTAAAGTGTTTCATTATAACCTCCGCCACCGAAATTGGATGGAGGTTATGTTTTAGCTTCCGTTTGTTTGTCTGTTTTTATCTGTAAACCAGATATTTCACAAAGTTATGCACCAAAGAGTAATGAACCATAAAGTGATAACAAACGTTGACTGCAGTCCTAGAGGCTGTGCACTTTGTCTAATGGTAGGCAAAACAAATGTTCTAGTTAGACAAATTTGTTGAAGTTCAGATACAAATTTGTTATGGAAGTACGGTATCTAGTAAATAATATAAGAGGTACATTATCTACTTATAGATGTCAGTAGGGGTGGGTGGGGGATAAATAATTACTCTATTGAATTTTGTCCAACTACCTTTGTGACATTCATCCACAACCATTCCACGAAGGTGAGTAACATTCCAAATGGGAACGTTCATGAGTCATATAGGCTACAGGTACATTACAGCTTGTTGCTCCTCACTCAATAATTCACCAAGTCTATAACAAGTAAAGTTAGGCATTAATTATTACGTGTCATAATGTTTAAAGTATCGTAGGTACTGCTACAATGTTATGTAGAACTAGGATATGTGTGGTTTATAATTGGTATGGTTGGTTAGATTAATGTTACCATGCACTATATAACTAGACACTAATTATTGTGTGGATCCTGGTTAATGGTTAATAGTGTGGTAACAGTATTGTATATATTACTACAATACACTATAGAGCTTGGTATTAGTATTGTGTGGGTAGTGGGTGCTATTGTGGTAAGAGTATTGTAGGTAATGCTCTATAGCCTATAGTAACGGAAGAGTATTGGAGGTAATACTCTATAGCCTATAGTAACGGAAGAGTATTGTAGGTAATGCTCTATAGCCTATAGTAACGGAAGAGTATTGGAGGTAATACTCTATAATTATACTATATAAACGTAACTAAACCCTTCTGAGCCACATTTTACCCTTCATCTGTTGACATATTATTTGACGGACGATGTGGTTTTATACATAACACATACACACACACTATCTTACACATACACTACATACACCACACACATCCACACACTCTCTCACTCACTCACTCACTCACACTCTCTCTCTCACTCTCTCACTCTCTCTTTCTCTCTCTCGCTCTTGCTCCTCATTTTCCGGTTGACCTTTCCCCAGCGGCCTGACCTTTTATATCACAGCAGCTCACTCTTAATTCCACTACGCACTTAGATATACACACCTACTTTGTTTTTATCTTGGTTTTTATTCTGTTGCAGTTCTTCAAAGTGTCTGTTGTTTTATTATATTGTAATTCTTCAAAGTGTTATTTTTTATTATATTGCAATTCTTCAAAGTGTGTGCTATTATATTGTATTGCTATTCTTCAGTGTCTTCTACTTTATTATATTGCAATTCTTCAAAGTGTGTGCTATTATATTTTATTGCTATTCTTCAGTGTCTTCTACTTTATTATATTGCAATTCATCAAAGTGTTATTTTTTATTATATTTCAATTCTGCAAAGTGTGTGCTATTATATTTTATTGCTATTCTTCAGTGTCTTCTACTTTATTATATTGCAATTCTTCAAAGTGTGTGCTATTATATTTTATTGCTATTCTTCAGTGTCTTCTACTTTATTATATTGCAATTCTTCAAAGTGTGTGCTATTATATTTTATTGCTATTCTTCAGTGTCTTCTACTTTATTATATTGCAATTCTTCAAAGTGTTATTTTTTATTATATTTCAATTCTGCAAAGTGTGTGCTATTATATTTTATTGCTATTCTTCAGTGTCTTCTACTTTATTATATTGCAATTCTTCAAAGTGTGTGCTATTATATTTTATTGCTATTCTTCAGTGTCTTCTACTTTATTATATTGCAATTCTTCAAAGTGTGTGCTATTATATTTATTGCTATTCTTCAGTGTCTTCTACTTTATTATATTGCAATTCTTCAAAGTGTGTGCTATTATATTTTATTGCTATTCTTCAGTGTCTTCTACTTTATTATATTGCAATTCTTCAAAGTGTGTGCTATTATATTTTATTGCTATTCTTCAGTGTCTTCTACTTTATTATATTGCAATTCTTCAAAGTGTGTGCTATTATATTTTATTGCTATTCTTCAGTGTCTTCTACTTTATTATGTTTCAATTCTTCAAAGTGTGTGCTATCTTATTGTATTGCTATTCTGCTAGTACCGTACCTATCTCGGCTGAACACAACCGTATGTATGTTGCTACATTACCGGTACCTAACATAAATCAAATCTGGCTATAAAATACGTGAACTCAAATTATCTAGTAGTTTTTTCAACATTCAATCTAAGTTTAATATTATCGCCTCGCGGAAGTCTTACAAACCCAAATTTATTTGATTTTTACTAAGGTTATTTTGATCAATGCAGGTCATGAATAATTCAGGTTTAATGGATTTGACAATTATATGCGGTGTTATGTACGGTTGGCCAAATATGTCGTGTCGTCGCTGTCATTATATTTTCCTCGCTGTATGCTGTATTAATGTCTGTCAGATGTTGAATAGGGTGTGTAAAGATAGGAACGTGGTTGTATATCTCACTCTGAACGATGATTTAAACCTTAGATATCGCTGATACCAATAATTGATCGAACTATACTTGGTGCCGCGACATCACTTATTTTGCCAACTGTACATACATTGACATACCAGAGTCAGTACAGTTGCTAGGTCACTAATATATCCATTTATCTCTTATGATATACTGTCTTCATACATTACTAACTCCATCCATATTTGTATGTATAAATTAATCTGTTTATCTCAATGTATTTGTATTTCTTGATCTATTTCTCTCTCAATCTCTTTCTCTCTCTCTCTCTCTCGCTCTCTCTCTCTCTCTCGCTCTCGCTCTCTCTCTCTCTCTCTCGCTCTCTCTCTCTCTCTCTCTCTCTCTCTATATATATATATATTTATCTATATTTTGTCTGTTGAGAGCATAATTTACATTTTATGTTCACAAATCTATATATTCATCACTACATATCTATTCAACAAACTTCACAATAATTAAGGATTTAAATATGGTTTCCCTTTTAAATATACGTTTTCAATGCAAAAATAAATATATGATATTCTCAAAACAAGATCGTATACTTGTTAACCCATTTGAGTACAAAGGAGTACAAAGGAAATCAAGCAACAACATATCTAGTGACCCTTCTAGGTTGCTTGTCCTCCAAAACACTGAGGATCAAGTGTTCAAACAGTGGTTTAGAGTGGGTAAGGGAACATTGGAAAGGGAATTACTGCCCTGGAACTAATGTCCGTGGCAGGATTAGGAAGTTAGTAGAGGACAGATGGGTTAGTAACTGAGGGGGGGATAAAATAAAGTTATTCATTTACAAACGCAGTCAGTCGCGGGTTTGATGCGAGATATTTGTCTAGGCGGAGTTTAAATGAATCAACGGTGATGCAGTCTATAACGTTTCGGGGAAGCCCATTCCACAAGTTGACAACTCGATTGAAGAAGAAATTCTTAGATTCGTGCGAGTTAAAAGATTTACCAATAATTTTACAACCGTTTCCCCGCGTGTAATTAGATTGGTCGATAGTGAAGTACTTACTACAGTTCATATTGTCGATGCCTTTGATGATTTTGAACACTTGAATTAAGTCACCTCTTAATCTGCGCTGGGTTAAAGGAAATAGATTTAATTCTCTAAGACTCTCTTCGTATGGTTTGTTCTTTAGGCTAGGTATAATTTTGGTAACTCTACGTTGAACTCGTTCTAGCTTGTTTATATCTTTTTGGTAATAAGGGCACCAGGATTGAACGCAGTATTCCAGAAGAGGGCGGACTAAGGAATTGTAAAGGGTTAGGATAACTTCTTTGGATTTATGCTCAAATGACCTGCCTATAAAGCCAATTATTTTGTTTGCCTTCTTAACAACTTCTGAACATTGTTGACTCGGTTTTAGGTTACTCGATATTGTTACTCCCAGATCGGTTTCTCTGTTTACATTCTTAAGCTGAGTGCCATTCATCGAATAGTTTGCTTTCTCATTTAGGTATCCGATATGTAGTACTTTACATTTATCCGCATTGAAACTCATTTGCCATATTTGGGCCCAACATGACAATTTATCTAGATTGTGTTGCATATCGTCAACTTGTTCTTTTGAGAGTACGCTATTTGCAATTTTTGTATCGTCAGCAAATTTTGAGATTGTACAGGTGAGACCCTCATCTATGTCGTTGATGTAAATTAGAAAGAGAATTGGTCCTAGTACCGATCCCTGGGGTACCCCGCTACTTACATTGGTCCATTTAGATGCCTTACCATTTATGACTACTCTTTGCTTTCTGTTGCTGAGCCAATTTTCTATCCATTTCAACACACCGTCTTGTATTCCATGCGCTTTTAGTTTTAGCAGTAAACGTTTGTGGGGAACTTTGTCAAAGGCCTTTTGAAAATCAAGGTATATAATATCTACAGCTTTACTCTCATCGTAGAGGTTGAGGATATCGTGGAAGAAGTCTAAGAGGTTTGTTAAACAGGAACGTTTTTTACGAAAGCCGTGTTGAGTATCTTTAAGTATGTTATTTTCCTCGAAGTGATTTACGAGTCTGTCTCGTATGACCGTTTCTAGCATTTTACATACAACTGAGGTTAAGCTAATTGGACGATAGTTACTGGGTAGGGATTTGCTGCCTTTTTTAAATATCGGTGATACGTTGGCTAGCTTCCACTGATCAGGCATAGTTCCAGACTGCAAGAATTTATTGAATAGTAATGTCAGTGGTTTGGAGAGCTCATCCTTAGCTTCCTTTAGAACTCTAGGCGAGATTGTATCAGGTCCAGGCATTTTATTTACCTTGAGTTTATCTAAACAATTCAATACTTCTCTCTGTAACGGTGATATTGCTTAGAACATCTGAATTATCAATCTGAATCGGCGATGGTGTATGGATATCACTGAGGTCTTCTGTTGTAAAAACTGATGCAAAGAAGGTATTGAGGGCATTACTCATTTGTACTTCGTCTTTGGTGTATTCTCCATTTTCATCGACTAACGGTCCAATAGTTGAAGTAACTACTTTTTTCTTTCTGATATAACTATAGAATTGTTTCGGGTTTGTTTTACTTTGATTCGCAATATGTAACTCTAAGGTCTTTTTACTTTGCTTAATTAACTTTTTGGCTTTGCGTCGTAGCTCTACAAATTTCACCCGTTCTTCGTCATTTTGTGAGGATTTTAATCTATCCTTAGCAAATTTTTTAGCAAGCAGGCAGTTTGAAATATCTTTATTCCACCATTTGGGCTTATTATTATGGCCTGGATGCCGTATTTTCGATGGTATGCAGTCTTGCACTGCTTTTAGGTAAGTGGTTTCGAATAACTTCCAAGATGTATTTATGTCGTTATTGTTAATTAAAAAGCTCCAGTCAGTTTCTTTAAACATAGCTCTAAGTTTATGGAAGTTTGCTTTCTTGAAATTAGGGACTTTTTCGATGCTACTATTTGGTTCGTTACTAGTAAACTTTAAAGTGAAAGTTATCGTACGATGGTCGCTGTTACTGAATTCATCACCAACATTCAAATTCTCTATCAATTCTTCTTTTGTTGCAAGTACAATGTCAAGAACGTTATTACCACGGGTCGGCGTTCGAACAAATTGATAAAGCAATTCGTATACAAGTCATGTCCGGAGTGTGAAGTAAGAGTATCGCCCCACTTGGTCACAGGTAAATTAAAGTCGCCAAAAATTACGGTATCTTGTGAGTTACTTACTCTGCAATTTGTACGTAAATTTCTCGGTCAGTTTGCACTGATTGAGCTGGAGGTCTGTATATTAACGCAAGTATTATTTTTGTACCTTTATTATTCTTTATTAGCACAAAGATGTGTCGACATTCACAATTTGAGGTTTTGACAAGAGGGTAGGGTTAAAACTTTCTTTGATATAAAGTAAAACGCCACCTCCATTTCGATTTATTCTGCTTTTCTCAAACATTACATAACCGGGAAGTGAATACTCTGCTAAAAAGTCTCTATCTTCTGTATTGAGCCAAGATTTTGTTATGCCAATCACATCATAATTTTCTGTAAACACTATCTCCTCTAAATCTGAAAATTTATTGCGTATGCTACGAGCGTTTGCATAGAAAACCTTTAAATTTGTTATTTTAGAACTCACGGAACGCTCTTTAATAATATTTTTGATTCTTGTCGGATCTACATTTATGTTCATGGCTGTCCTCGGTCCTCGCTGTCTTCGGTCCTTATCGCTGGTGGTCCTCGGTTGCCTCTGTTTTTTGCTTGGCGTTGGATGATTTATGTCACTGCTGCTTCTTCTCGGATGGCGTTTTTTTATCCATGGCTGCGGACTGCTTCGTTTAGGAGATGACCCATGCGTGCTGAACCCACAGGGTTTAGATGAGTGCCATCCTTGCGGAACAGAGTAGGCTGGTTGTAGAAGTTGTCCCAGAGGTTGATGAATTCAACTTCTTCCCTCAGACACAAATATTTTAGACGGCTATTTGTGCTGAAGGCCTTGTCGTAGAATTTGTCAGGTGCGTCGATCTTGGTACCTGCGACATGTGCTATGTTTAATTTCTAGCTATATTTTGACGATACTGTACAGCTTAGGAAGGATCTGTGGTAGTTAACAAGAATTGATTGAGATGTATTGAAGCCTTATTATTGCATAGAGGTCCTTCCTAAGTTGAATAAAATCGTCTAATAGTTGCCAGAATATGATAAAAAGGACGTCCCTGGTTCTGAATGGGTTAATTAATGATATGCAGGAGGCTCTTCTTCCTAAATGGTGACGTTGGATAACTTAATTCATAGGGAAATATCTTAAGGGGACATGGGTCGGTTTTCTGGACCACTTTCACGCTCATGTTTAGCCCCATTAATTTTCAGATGCTAAGATGTTTGCCCCATTAGTGAGTCGATTTTAAGACCTTTTGCCCCATTCCTTCGTCAATATTTAGAGCTTTCGTGCGATTTAGGTGTCAATTTTTTCCCTGGCGAACGATAGTGAGCCTGTTTTGTTGGAAGAACCGGCCACTGGCCGGTAAATTTTTCTATCGAAAAATGTACAAATTAATCTAGAAGGGGGATCTAAAGGATGTTTTTTTTTAATTTGATGGAGGTCTAGGGAGGAAACTAAATAAATAATGAATACATGCAAAAATCGCCCAAAAAGTGAACCATCCACCCTTAATATTAGTCTTTGTTAGTAGTTGTATATATTTGTTTATATATATATATTTATTTATATATACTACTACTACTTATACTACTACTACTACTACTACTACTACTACTACTACTACTACTACTTTTTTTTTTTATTTAATAGTGTACATTCTTTATATTTTACAGACATCAGATATTAGTCTATTCCTACTATTCTACTAGGTATACTACTACTCTACACCATGCAACTTCAATCCAGTCGCCGCCCTATGCGACCCTCTGCTACTACTACTACTACTACTACTACTACTACTACTACTACTACTACTACTCTACACCATGCAACTTCAATCCAGTCGCCGCCCTATGCGACCCTCTGCTACTACTACTACTACTACTACTACTACTACTACTACTACTCTACACCATGCAACTTCAATCCAGTCGCCGCCCTATGCGACCCTCTGCTACTACTACTACTACTACTACTACTCTACACCATGCAACTTCAATCCAGTCGCCGCCCTATGCGACCCTCTGCTACTACTACTACTACTACTACTACTACTACTACTACTACTCTACACCATGCAACTTCAATCTAGTCGCCGCCCTATGCGACCCTCTGCTACTACTACTAGTACTACTACTACTCTACACCATGCAACTTCAATCCATTCGCCGCCCTATGCGACCCTCTGCTACTACTACTACTACTACTACTACTACTCTACACCATGCAACTTCAATCCAGTCGCCGCCCTATGCGACCCTCTGCTACTACTACTACTACTACTACTACTCTACACCATGCAACTTCAATCCAGTCGCCACCCTATGCGACCCTCTGCTACTACTACTACTACTACTACTACTACTACTACTACTACTACTACTACTCTACACCATGCAACTTCAATCCAGTCGCCTCCCTATGCCACCCTCTGCTACTACTACTACTACTACTACTACTCTACACCATGCAACTTCAATCCAGTCGCCGCCCTATGCGACCCTCTGCTACTACTACTACTACTACTACTACTCTACACCATGCAACTTCAATCCATTCGCCGCCCTATGCGACCCTCTGCTACTACTACTACTACTACTACTACTACTACTACTACTACTCTACACCATGCAACTTCAATCCAGTCGCCGCCCTATGCGACCCTCTGCTGCTACTACTACTACTACTACTACTACTCTACACCATGCAACTTCAATCCAGTCGCCGCCCTATGCCACCCTCTGCTACTACTACTACTACTACTACTACTCTACACCATGCAACTTCAATCCAGTCGCCGCCCTATGCGACCCTCTGCTACTACTACTACTACTACTACTACTACTACTACTACTACTCTACACCATGCAACTTCAATCCAGTCGCCGCCCTATGCGACCCTCTGCTACTACTACTACTACTACTACTACTCTACACCATGCAACTTCAATCCAGTCGCCGCCCTATGCGACCCTCTGCTACTACTACTACTACTACTACTACTACTACTACTACTCTACACCATGCAACTTCAATCCAGTCGCCGCCCTATGCGACCCTCTGCTACTACTACTACTACTACTACTACTACTACTACTCTACACCATGCAACTTCAATCCAGTCGCCGCCCTATGCGACCCTCTGCTACTACTACTACTACTACTACTACTCTACACCATGCAACTTCAATCCATTCGCCGCCCTATGCGACCCTCTGCTACTACTACTACTACTACTACTACTACTACTCTACACCATGCAACTTCAATCCAGTCGCCGCCCTATGCGACCCTCTGCTACTACTACTACTACTACTACTACTACTCTACACCATGCAACTTCAATCCATTCGCCGCCCTATGCGACCCTCTGCTACTACTACTACTACTACTACTACTACTACTACTACTACTACTCTACACCATGCAACTTCAATCCATTCGCCGCCCTATGCGACCCTCTGCTACTACTACTACTACTACTACTACTACTACTCTACACCATGCAACTTCAATCCAGTCGCCGCCCTATGCGACCCTCTGCTACTACTACTACTACTACTACTACTACTACTACTACTACTACTACTACTACTACTACTACTCTACACCATGCAACTTCAATCCAGTCGCCGCCCTATGCGACCCTCTGCTACTACTACTACTACTACTACTACTACTACTACTACTCTACACCATGCAACTTCAATCCAGTCGCCGCCCTATGCGACCCTCTGCTACTACTACTACTACTACTACTACTACTACTCTACACCATGCAACTTCAATCCAGTCGCCGCCCTATGCGACCCTCTGCTACTACTACTACTACTACTACTACTACTCTACACCATGCAACTTCAATCCAGTCGCCGCCCTATGCGACCCTCTGCTACTACTACTACTACTACTACTAATAATAATAATAATAATAATAATAATATTAATATACCAAGCAAAAACAATGTACTAACCAAAGCCGGATTATTTTACAAGTTGGTTTTAACCCTTTGAGGACAATGATGCACTATGACAATATACGCTATTATCGCTACTATCATTAAGGGGAGATGGATAGTTTTTCTGGTCCCCCTTCTCCCTCATGCTTGACCCCTTTAGTTTTCAGATTTTCAGACGTTCAGCTCATTAGTTTGGCAATTTTAACACCTTTCACCCCATTTTGTTGTCAATTTTAAGACTCAATCGTGCCATTTAGGTGTTGATATTTTCCTGGCGAGTGATAGCGAGCCTGTAATTTTAAATGAAACGGGCCTTCGGCCGGCACATTTTTCTACCGAAATATGTACAAATTTATCTTAAAGTGGGGTATAGGGGGTATTATTTTAAGTTTGATGGAGGTCTATGGAGGAAACTAAAAAAATAATCTATAAACTAAGAATTCGAACAAAAAGTGAACCATTTAACACAGCTTAGTAAGGATCTGTGGGAATTAAAAGGATAAGCACTTTAACCCCTTGACGAATATAATGCATTTTGACAGTTTATTCTGGCTATCATTTGACGAGTTTATAGAGCTTAGGAAGGATCGGTGGGAATTAAGGGGAGATGGGTCGATTTTCTGGATCCCTTTCTCCCTCGTGTTTAGCCCAATTAGTTTTGAGATTTTTTGATTTTTTTTCGGCCCATTAGTTTGGCGATTTTAATATCTTTCGCCTCATTTTGTTGTCAATTTTAAGACCTTTCGTACCATTTAGGTGTCGACTTTTTCCTGACAAGTGGTAGCGAGCCTATCATATATGAGGAAAATATAGAAAGGTATCTCGAATCAGCCAGCTAGCATAGCCTAATCTATCCTTCAGTCTGTATCGGGGATTAAACTGTTTTGATACCTTTTTGCCTCTTACCTTGATTTTCCTTGTAATGCTTGTAGTCCAGGTTATCACTGTAAAAACATGTTTAAAGGTAAATCGTAGAGGTAATTGATTTGAAGCAAAGACACTGGTGGCTTTTCTATATAGTTTTATTAAAATGTAAAACTTGTAAACTAAACAAACCAAAATTGGGACAAGGACAATATAAAGTCAAATTAAATTATCAAAATCGCTATGTGGAAACAACGCTTACTAAAATGAAAATTATTAAATAAAAGAACACAATCCACCACATAGGGTGTACATTACTACATGAGCAAGTTAATCTGTTTCCCAAGCAAACTAATCGCACATATAACAACGCACTATCGTCACGTTAAAGGAAGTAGTCAAGTTTGGGAAGTCCGGGACGTTCTGGCAAATTTTACTAAACTCTGCATGAATAAAGAAACTACATGTTAAATGTCAAAATATTATTTAAAATCAAATTTGCAACATGACAAGACATTAACAATAGTACAAAATACAAATATTGATAAGATATCTATACTATTACAAAATAATATATAAAATACAGTACAGCACTCACTAACGATAGTGCTATCGGGTAGGTACCTGTAAGCATAGCATGCCTCAAGTGACCCCTATCAATAACTACCCTACAAATAACATACATTTATAGCACAAATAAACTAAGGAAATCGCAAAAGTAAGCAATTGATACTATCGACAATGAATACATATAATATAAAGACAAATAATTGCAAAATATGAAGTAACAACAGATTTAAACAAAGAGTACTCTTTTAACAAGAACAATAAATTTAAAAAATCATCAATATTAATATTAATAATAATAATAATAATAGAAAGAGAAAAAGATAAACAATAAATACAGACAAAAAGTAAGCAGAGGTTATACAAGAAACTTCAAGTTAAAAATGCTTGATTAAAATTATTGATGTCAAATTTTAGAATACAGTCACAATAATTGACCCTAAAAAGATTAAATTTATGGAACAATTTACTTGCCTCAAAACCTCTGTCCACTAAGAGTCTGTATAGTAACCTAGCTCTAGCCCAAAAGTCATCTACTTTAGTGCAGATTTTACAAAATCTTATTAATTGGGAATAAAAACAATTATAAGTTATTTTACTATCGATATTACTACTAGGGAAAGGAAAGTTTATTACGTTAAAATTAAAATCATCAACTTTGTGATATACTTTAAGTATGCACTGTTCATTAACAATCTCTATATTTATATCAAGAAAATTTTCAACTTTATAATTTACGTTACATTGTGTGAGGGGAATAGAATTAGGGTAAATAAGTTTAGCAACTTGATTAAAATTTAACAAATTGCAAACAAGAATATCATCAATATATCTACTATTATTACTTAACAGTTTAGCAAGTGCTAATTTTTCTGAAATTTTATTTTTCTTGCTACTGTCAACTAAGTCTTTTATATATTTAAATTCTAAAGCAAGCAAGAATAAGTCTGCAATTAAAGGGCTAGCATTTCCACCCATAGGAATTCCTAATATTTGTTTGAAAATGTACGGCCCGAATCTAACATAAGTATTGAAAAGGAGGAATTTAAGGGCATCTTTAAGTTTAGTTCTATCAAAATATACAGAACTAGTGGGAGTAGAGCTAAGTGATGCATTATTAAAATATGTATAAACATTTATGAAATAATTACCATTCCTAACGAACCTGTCAAAGTGCAAATCTATAATAAAGCAAAGCTCTGAATATACTAAATCTAAAGGCAAATTGGTATACAAAGTTGAAAAGTCGAAGCTATGTACCGAGGTAACTTTCGGCATGGTATTTATTTTATCAATAACTTCTAACGAATTGTCAACACTCCAATAATAGTTAATGCCAGTTCTTCTCATGATGGTATTACAATATCTTTTATGAGTACTTTTAATGTATTTTAAGCAATTTACGACTTGTTCTGATAGAGTTTTAGTGGTAGCAAATTTTGCTCCGGCAATAAAGCGATATTTATAAGGTCTTTTATGAAATTTAGGTAACATGTATAATTTTGCAATGCACTTGTTCTTATCAGAAAGTTTAATATCAAATATTATATTTTTCTTGGTATGTTCATCGATTAAGTTATCAATATTCAGATTATTTTGAATTTCATAAACAGAATTACCGCAAATATTTTTACGTAATATGTTACCCTTAATACCTAATTCTTTTTAGCATAAACAGAAATATTAACAGAAATGTAGACTATGCGGTTTGTAAATAGTTATAAGGTCTGTGTAGATACTGTAGTGCCCAGCAGGGAAGTGTCTACCTAATTAAAAGCAGAAAGCTGGCTAACAACTAGATTGAGCTATTATTCCTGTAATCTGTATTCCTTCCTGTAAGAAATAGATGAATTAAGAATAGCGAAAATAGGTAAACGGTACACACACTAATATCGCACAGTATCACACTTGTCACTGTATACGTCACTGTATAATTTACCTCAGCCGCTCAAGGGTTCGACCCTCCTTATGGCTGGACGTGAGATCTGCTACTGGCTGTCAGCCTTTCCACAGTGGGCGCCGGCTTCTTACTAGAGTGGTGTTACACGTTACTAGTTGAAAGCAATCATCTTGGTATTGCTGCAATTCTCTGAAGGGAGCGTGAGAACCCCTGCTTAGCTTGCAAGAATTGTACCAAGGCCTTTATAGGTGGGGTGATCTTATATAGGGGAGATCATGCCCAATTAGAATGTACAGTAGTATACTTTAGTAAGTTAATAACTGTTATAAGGGTGTGAGTTATACAAGTGATTATATGAGTTACTCTAGAGTGTACAGTCGCTCAAAATGCGCAGTTACAAGTCTAATTCCGATTTCCATGTGAAAGAACTTCATAATAAAAGAATGCAGAGATGAGTTAAGTAGCCCATTAGCATTTTTATTTAACAAGTCATTAGAAACAGGTTTAGTTCCAGAAGCTTGGAAGCTTGCAAATGTAGTTCCGATCTTCAAAAAAGGTGATAAATCGATAGCATCCAATTACCGTCCCATTAGTCTCACATCAATCATAGGAAAGTTGCTAGAGTCTATTATTGCTAGGCAAATTAGAAGCCACTTAGCAAAATTTAACTTAATAAATTCTTCTCAGCATGGATTCATTCACTCAGGGACGTTCTTGCCTTACTAATTTGCTTAGTTTTTTCTCAGAGGTATATGAAGCAGTAGATAGTGACAAGTCATATGATATTATTTATTTAGATTTCAGTAAAGCTTTCGACAGAGTCCCTCATGAGAGATTGATGAGAAAGGTTGAGGCACATGGAATAGGAGGATCGTTGTTGGGATGGATTAGGTCATGGCTAATTGGTAGGAAACAGAGAGTCAGCATAAATGGTACCAAGTCAGAGTGGGGAGCAGTCAAAAGTGGTGTCCCCTGGGGATCGGTATTAGGTCCCCTGTTGTTTCTTATATACATAAATGACCTAGATTTAGGTATAACTAGTAGGATAAGTAAATTCGCAGACGATGCTAAGGTGGGGAGATCAATTGATTCAGATAGCGATATACTGTAGAGTGCCTCCAAAGGGATCTAGATACCTTGCATGAATGGTCAGTAAATTGGCAGATGAAGTTTAACATTGACATATGCAAGGTATTAAAGATAGGGAAGATGCAAACAAATGTTAAATATAAACTAGCTAATTTAGAATTAGAAAATTCAGACTGCGAGAAAGATCTAGGTGTGTTTGTTGGCAATGATTTGAAGCCTAGAAAACAGTGTATAAGCGTTCGTAATAAGGCAAACAGGATTCTCAGGTTCATCTCTAGGAGTGTGAGTAACAGAACTGCTGATGTTATCTTAAAACTTTACTTGTCATTAGTGAGACCCCATATGGATTATGCTGTCCAATTTTGGTGTCCTTATTACAGAATGGACATAGATTCATTGGAGAGAGTACAGCGTAGAATGACAAAAATGATCCATAATATTAGAAAGCTTCCGTATGAAGAAAGGTTGAAGAAATTAGGTTTACATTCATTAGAGAGACGCAGAGTTAGAGGGGATATGATAGAGGTGTTCAAGTGGGTTAGTGGGATTAACAAAGGGGACATGACAAATGTACTAAAGCTCAGTGATAGCGAAAGAACTCGTACCAATGGTTTCAAATTAGATAAATTTCGTTTCAGAAAAGATATAGGCAAATATTGGTTTGGTAACAGAGTTGTAGATGGGTGGAATGGACTACCAAGTGCTATAGTGGGATCTAAAACGGTAGGGAGCTTTAAGATAAAATTGGATAAGCATATGGACGAGAAGGGTTGGGTGAAGGGGGATCAGCCGGGTTGGGCCAATCAGCGCTCTGCAGACCCCCATAATCCTGCGTTAATCTCTAACCGTTTTGGTAAGATGATCCTCAGGGTATTAGAGTGTTGAGCCTATAATTGGGCTTTGTAATTGAATTGGGGTTGTGTGGGACAGGGATCTGCCTTGCTTAGGCCAATCGGCTTTCTGCAGACTCCCATTTTCTTATGTTCTTATGTTCTTATAATATTACGAGAAATATCTTGCTCATCGAAAATTGCCAGAAAATGGGCTGCTGTGACACCGGCTTAAAGGCGATGTCACATGGGCGCTTTTTCCGGCAATATTCTATGAGCAAGTTTTTCTCGCATTTTTTCTGGGGCTTTATTTTTTTGTTATCGGAAACTTGACTAAAGTTGGATTATGTTAGGTAGCATAAAACTGATATCACTTTACTTTTGAAACTGTCAGACGTGAATTGCTCCAAAATAATGTCGATATAAGCGCTATTGTGACACCAGCTGAAGCTAGGTTAGTTAGGCTGTCAAAGCTGATTATGATTTCTGTGTAGCCTATACAAGTGAGTTTGTGGGGAAGGTTTATAGTGGTGGAGGTGTTCATGGGGTTCAATGCTTGTTTATGTAGGGTGAAGGTGGGGTGTAACGAACATGGGGGTGAAACGAACAGTGTCCATAATTTCTGCCCTATCAATAATAAAATAGTTTCCCCAACACCTCAAAAGAAGAAAACGGAGCGCTTGAGGATGACGGGAAACTATTGTATACATCGCGACGGACAGAGTTTTTAGGTAAGTTTTTCTATTTTTTAGGTGATCGATGTAATATTTCGCGTTCTAATATAGTGCTTCTTGACTGTGAAAACGTGCTGATTCTAGTGGTTTGATGCTTAATAGTGAAATTTACTTAGCTGCAATGATATCTGGTGAGAAAGGCTTCCATTCAGACATTTCATTCAGCATCATGCATGTGTAAACATTGATGACACGAAGGGGGTGTAGCGATGGGGTGCGTACCGAACTGTTCGGTACACCACAAATTTAAATGGCGTTTAAAGACCAAAACAAAACAAAATCCAAATAATACAAAAAGTACTTGGTTGTGTTGAGCTGGAGTTAGAAGAAAGGAAGAATGTCGGATGTAAGGTGTTTTATGTTGGTAAAAAGTTGTGACAGTATGGAATATAATATTTCTTTCTTGAGAATGTCCTCTAAAATTGGCAATAAAGACACTTTCAACATATATTTTATTTGAGATCACCAGTTTTTACAATCTCACTATGCATTTTAATAGTGAAAAGGGTGGTGTTTCGATCACTCCCATGGATTGTTCGGACCACCCCATATGGTGGGTATGGTCCGAACAAGGGGTACCCTTTTTTAAAAATTCAATAAGTTGACCTTAACTACTACTTACACGATTAGTAAAAATCGCCATGATAGGCCTTGACCCATAGTTTATTGTGATATAACTTATTTTTCCATAAAGTTTGTTACCTGATTTTTGGTGAATATTTTATCCACTAATAGTTTGTTACACCCCCACCTCACCCTACACTCCTACAGTATATACAAGTGATTTTATGGGTTTCAGTATCACACTCAAGGAAGGTTTATAGTAGTGGAGGCATTCATGGCGTTCAATGCTTGTTTCTGTGTATACGAGTGAGTTTGTGGGGTACAGTATCACCCCCAAAGGAAGGTTTATAGTGGTGGAGGTGTTCATGGGGTTCAATGCTTGTTTCTGTGTATACGAGTGAGTTTGTGGGGTACAGTATCACCCCCAAGGAAGGTTTATGGTGGTGGAGGTGTTCATGACGTTCAATACTTGTTTGTGTAATATACGAGTGAGTTTGTGGGGTACAGTATCACTCCCTGCATCCTGTCAGATAAACACAACCCAGCCAGTATGCAAGTTTGTTATTTGGTTATTATTACTATTTTGACACTGAAGATCTAGCAGCTTTCTAGATCTTTAATAAATATCGTCTTAGTGTAGCTGGAATTATATGAATTAGTCCACCTTTGTATTATAGTCAGTCAGTAGCTAGATTATACATAAGATAGTCCACTTGCTTCTTAACATCTTGTGGTACTAGCATCAGCAAGATAAAGATAGCTTTGGATACAGTGGGATAAAGTTGTCACTGAATAGGACTACTTGTTCACTTTCTTCCTATTATAATCTTGTGCAGCTAGAATATGAATTAGTTTGTAAAATAACTAATGCTTTTCTGGGAACAATATTAGGTTAATATAATCACTGAAGTTCATGAAGTCATCGGGATGTTGCAATATCAACTAGTTATAAATTATCTACGTCATCCTCATAACATTTATAAAACATAGTCAGTTTTAAGGGGTATGGCTGGGGAATGACACACAAATATTAATTTACAATACATTACTGTTTCAGTAGGTAGAGGTGGAGATTTATAGGAAAATTCAGAGACGCGTAACAGATGCTGAAGGAGTGGACGAAGCAACAGTAGGGTCATTCACATCTCGTCATAACCACACCATAGAGGCTGTTCTCGCTAACATTAGCAGAACCTAGCTCCCTGGTTCTGGGTGCTGTAGTGGCAGTAGGAGTCAGCAGGGGGGCCAGTAGAAGGGGGAGCAGGGGGGCCATTAGCAGGGGCAGCAGGTGAGGGTGCATGAGGGCCAGCAGGAACTGTCAGTTTTGTTGAGGGAGCCGATCCAGAGACCTGCTTACCACATTGCAGTGCTGTTGGAAAATGTATACAGAATAACATTATATACTCTCTCTCTCTCTGTATATATATATATATATTCTGACATACGGAGCCCTGTATGTTAATTTAAGTGTTAGAATTAGAGTTGAAGGAGCCAAACTACCCAAACGGTGAAGCAGACTAGCGAGCGACCAAGCGAGAGGGTAAATCAGCTCGCCCGCATACCTGCACACCTGCGTGCGTCATAGGGGACCCTGCAAACTACCTCGATGACCGATGCTATGACGTATGATCGACGCCAGGAGCTGTGAGTGGACCAGGCACCTGTTATGCGACTCGAGGAGCTATGATTGGAGCAGGCACCACCCTCCACCTCCTGATTCGTTCCTACACCATCATTGTTTAGTATATAAGACCCGAGTTGTGGGCATTCAAATCAGTCTCATTTGGAGTTGGGGAAGGTGAACTTGCAGCTGGAGGAAGACGGGGTGAAGTATTATAATGGGATTGTGACTGTCAGTCAGATTATATAAATGTGTGTTAAGTGTGTTCGGTGTAAACACTTACGTTATGTTGGTTAGTGAGATATGTGATTGGGAATTAACGTGAACGCTACTATTATGTGTTTAACTATTTGATTGCGAATTAACGTTAACGCTACTATTATGTGTTTAACTATTTGATTGCGAATTAACGTTAATGCTACTATTATGTGTTTAACTATTTGATTGGGAATTAACGTTAACGCTATTATTATGTACTTAACTATTTTAGTTGACTAACTTGTGGACTAAAGCAACTCTTTAAGTAATTGGGTTATGATGAAAGTAATACTATTGTTTTATATTAATACTTACGAGTTCTTTCATTTTCTTTTAATTAAGCTTACATTGCTTAACGGTGCGTAGTACGGTGATGCTATTGTCTCATATTAGTAATATCGCCTTAGACTAACATGGCTGTGTTAATATTACTTATAGTGATTTCCTAAGCTGAAGAAAATTCTTTTAGCTTCAAAATATTATTTTTGCTTTTCATATTATTTGAGTGAGACCTGAATCGAATCTATGAAGCGATCCTGTAACTTTATTTACTCATAATCAAACCTCAATATTACGTGGTTAAGAAATACATTTAACTAATTATTAAATATATATAACTTTTTATGTGACTTTGATATTACTCCTGATGATAATAATAATATAATCTTATTAACGTAAGACAAGAACCAAGAATAAATACATTAAATATAAATAAAAGGACATATAAGAAAACTATCTATTCATTTCAAAAAGGGTAAGAGACAGAAATATTCTTACCTTAATATGTATCTTTCAAGACATTTTATAAAATTAATAGTCCTTCTTTAGCTATAACTTATTCGGTTCATAACCATAGCCTACTAAGCTTCGGTTAAATAATAATTCTTTATAAATACTACATGACTTTAATTAGTTTCAGTATTTTTCATAATTAAAGAGTATCAGTCAATAAAGGATACCAAGTCCTAAGATCCTAAAGGAAAGGAAGCAACAACAGGAATTTATTTTATTAGATTTTACTTTTGTTTTGCCTTCAGCTGACTGATACCTTAATATATATCTCTGTGCTATCTAGATTCATCAAGTTAACCACTTGAGGATCAAGATACGTAACAGAAGAGTGGCGACCTTGCCAGGATTCGCTTCATACAGTTTCACTCAGTTTCATTAACGTTTCACTACTTAAAATCAAATATTAATCATGCCTCAACTAATTAATGACGAAGATGCTCGAGTTTTCATAGAATCAGAACCCACAGCCCCTGATATTGACTGTCTGTCAAAATCCGAACTGAAAGTGCTTGCCTCACATCTCCAATTAACTGTCTCAAACATGTCTAAAGTAGAGGTGGCTCAGACCATAAAAACCCACATGTTCCCTGTAGAAGGCGGGGAGGGTGACGGAGCAGTTGGTGGGGTCCCGAGTAAACCTAGCCAACTTGATGAACAATTACCACCTGGTTTGACCGGTGATCAAATATACGAACTAGAACTAGCCAGAATGAAATATTCTTACCTTAATATTTATCTTTCAAGACATTTTATAAAATTAATAGTCCTTCTTTAGCTATAACTTATTCGGTTCATAACCATAGCCTACTAAGCTTCGGTTAAATAATAATTCTTTATAAATACTACATGACTTTAATTAGTTTCAGTATTTTTCATAATTAAAGAGTATCAGTCAATAAAGGATACCAAGTGCTAAGATCCTAAAGGAAAGGAAGCAACAACAGGAATTTATTTTATTAGATTTTACTTTTGTTTTGCCTTCAGCTGACTGATACCTTAATATATATCTGTGCTATCTAGATTCATCAAGTTAACCACTTGAGGATCAAGATACGTAACAATATATATATATATATATATATATATATATATATATATATATAACACATAGGGAAGTTGTAAATTATTGTTATTATGATGTAAAGTCACTCTGGTACTGGAGTGGATTGGAGAACCTAAACATTTAGACAATGTTTTGTAATCTTAAGCTGCCAAAGAATACTCATAAAATTGACAACAAACTATCTTAGATGAGCATACAAAGGTTCAGCATGGTTTAGTCGTCTGTTAATGGTCCAATAATGTTCTCAGGTGCTATTTCAATTTGAGTTATATTAATTCTAGTGCTGAGTTAAGGGGGCCCACCTCGTTTCCGTTTCTCTCTCTCTCTCTATATCTCTCTCTCTCTCTCTCTCTCTCTCTCTCTCTCTCTCTCTCTCTCTCTCTCTCTCTCTCTCTCACAACACTATAACACTAAAATAACACTAGCTTTATTATACAGACCCCCATCTCAATCAGTGCAAAGTGACAGTGAAATTTATGAACAAATTGCAGAAATAACTAACATACAAGATACCGTAATTCTTGGCGATTTCAACTTACCTGTGACTAAATGGGGCAATATTCTTACTTCACACTCTGGACACGACCTCTATGCTAACTTGCAAGAGAGTTCACTTTTTCAATTTGTACAATCTCCGACCCGTGGTAATAATGTGCTTGACCTTGTACTCGCAACAAAAGAAGAATTAATAGAGAATTTGAATGTTGGTGATGAATTCAGTAACAGCGACCATCGTACGATAACTTTCACTTTAAAGTTTACTAGTAACAAATCAAATAGCAGCATTGAGAAAGTCTCTAATTTCAAGAAAGCACATTTTCGTAAACTTAAATCAAAGCTTAAAGAAACTGACTGGAGCTTTCTGACTAACAATAACGACATAAATACATCTTGGGAGTGTTTCACAACCACTTACCTTAAGGCAGTGCAAGACGGCATACCATCGAAAATACGGCGTCCAGGCCATAATGATAAGCCCAAATGGTGGAATAAAGATATTTCAGACTGTTTGCTTGCTAAAAAATTTGCTAATGATAGATTAAAATCCTCACCAAAATGACGAAGAACGGGTGAAATTTGTAGAGCTACGACGCAAAGCCAAAAAGTTAATTAAGCAAAGTAAAAAGACCCTGGAGTTACATGTTGCGAATCAAAGTAAAACAAACCCGAATCAAAGTAAAACAAACCCGAAAGAATTCTATAGTTATATCAGAAAGAAAAAAATAGTTACTTCAACTGTTGGACCGTTAGTCAATGAAAATGGAGAATACACCAAAGACGAAGTACAAATGAGTAATGCCCTCAATACCTTCTTTGCATCAGTTTTTACAACGAAGACCTCAGTGATATCCGTACACCATCGCCGATTCAGATTGATAATTCAAATGTTCTAAGCAATATCACCGTTACAGAGAGAGAAGTATTGAATTGTTTAGATAAACTCAAGGTAAATAAAACGCCTGGACCTGATACAATCTCGCCTAGAGTTCTAAAGGAAGCTAAGGATGAGCTCTCCAAACCACTGACATTGCTATTCAATGAATCCTTGCAGTCTGGGACTATGCCTGATCAGTGGAAGCTAGCCAACGTAACACCGATATTCAAAAAAGGCAGCAAATCCCTACCCAGTAACTATCGTCCAATTAGCTTAACCTCAATTGTATGTAAAATGCTAGAAATGGTCATAAGAGACAGACTCGTAAATCACTTAGAGGCAAATAACTTACTTAAAGATACTCAACACGGCTTTCGTAAAAAACGTTCCTGTTTAACAAACCTCTTAGACTTCTTCCACGATATCCTCAACCTCTACGATGAGAGTAAAGCTGTAGATATTATATACCTTGATTTTCAAAAGGCCGTTGACAAAGTTCCCCACAAACGTTTACTGCTAAAACTAAAAGCGCATGGAATACAAGACGGTGTATTGAAATGGATAGAAAATTGGCTCAGTGACAGAAAACAAAGAGTAGTCATAAACGGTAAGGCATCTAAATGGACCAATGTAAGTAGCGGGGTACCCCAGGGATCGGTACTAGGACCAATTCTCTTTCTAATTTACATCAACGACATAGATGAGGGTCTCACCTGTACAATCTCAAAATTTGCTGACTATACAAAAATTGCAAATAGCGTACTCTCAAAAGAACAAGTTGACGATATGCAACACAATCTAGATAAATTGTCATGTTGGGCCCAAATTTGGCAAATGAGTTTCAATGCGGATAAATGTAAGGTACTACATATCGGATACCTAAATGAGAAAGCAAACTATTCGATGAATGGCACTCAACTTAAGAATGTAAACAGAGAAACCGATCTGGGAGTAACAATATCGAGTAACCTAAAACCGAGTCAACAATGTTCAGAAGTTGTTAAGAAGGCAAACAAAATAATTGGCTTTATAGGCAGGTCATTTGAGCATAAATCCAAAGAAGTTATCCTAACCCTTTACAATTCCTTAGTCCGCCCTCTTCTGGAATACTGCGTTCAATCCTGGTGCCCTTATTACCAAAAAGATATAAACAAGCTAGAACGAGTTCAACGTAGAGTTACCAAAATTATACCTAGCCTAAAGAACAAACCATACGAAGAGCGTCTTAGAGAATTAAATCTATTTCTTTTAACCCAGCGCAGATTAAGAGGTGACTTAATTCAAGTGTTCAAAATCATCAAAGGCATCGACAATATGAACTGTAGTAAGTACTTCACTATCGACCAATCTAATTACACACGGGGAAACAGTTGCAAAATTATTGGTAAATCTTTTAACTCACACGAATCTAAGAATTTCTTCTTCAATCGAGTTGTCAACTTGTGGAATGGGCTTCCCCGAGACGTTATAGACTGCAGCACCGTTGATTCATTTAAACTCTGCCTAGACAAATATCTCGCATCAAACCCGCGACTGACTGCAAACACTAAATTGGAATAACTTCCTACAAACACTCGATCACAAAACAAACCCCAAAAAACTCTACAAAACACTAAACAGCATCACACTTTCCAACAGCAACACAACACAATCACATGCTGCAATCACAACAACAGACTCTACTCCTTCACGTAAACAACAAGCAAACACTCTCATCAATCACTTCTCATGTCAGTCACCTAAAACCCCACAAAGACGACCGACTTGTCATCCGACGCAAAAGACAATTCCCCACAGACCCTGACTATACACCCTTCACCAACAACCAGACAAAGCATATCATCAACAATCTCAAGCTCTCACCCGCCTGTGACCTAGACAACATAAGCAACATTCACCTCAGACACCTGGGACCACAAGGCATACAAGCACTCACTAACATATCAAACTACAGCTACTCACACAACATAATACCAGACATCTGGAAGCATGGTATCATCATCACATTCCCCAAACCTAACAAAGACCCCACGCTACCCTCCTCACACCGCCCTATCACACTCCTTTGCACCCCCTCCAAAGTCATAGAGTGCCTTGTACTACAACTGATGACACCTGACTTACCCTTTTCTCCAACACAACACGGCTTCAGGCCATTGCACTCCACAAACACTCTTCTTACAGAGAGCTTTTGATGGCATCAACTCAGCTAGACCACCACACAGATCAGTACTTGCCACACTCGACATTAGTAAAGCCTTCGATGCCATCCCTCGCCACAACCTAACAAACAAAATCTACAACACAAACATGCACAACAACACAAAAAGTGGCTGGCCAACTTCTTAGCAGGCAGATGTGCACACATCTGTAAAAAAACGCCATCCGAGAAGAAGCAGCAGTGACATAAATCATCCAACGCCAAGAAAAAACAGAGGCAACCGAGGACCACCAGCGATAAGGACCGAAGACAGCGAGGACCGAGGACAGCCATGAACATAAATGTAGATCCGACAAGAACCAAAAATATTATTAAAGAGCATTCCGTGAGTTCTAAAATAACAAATTTAAAGGTTTTCTATGCAAACGCTTGTAGCATACGCAATAAATTTTCAGATTTAGAGGAGCTAGTGTTTACAGAAAATTATGATGTGATTGGCATAACAGAATCTTGGCTCAATACAGAAGATAGAGACTTTTTAGCAGAGTATTCACTTCCCAGTTATGTAATGTTTGAGAAAAGCCGAATAAATCGAAATGGAGGTAGCGTTTTACTTTATATCAAAGAAAGTCTTAACCCTACCCTCTTGTCTAAACCTCAAATTGTGAACGTCAACGCATCTTTTGTTCTAATAAAGAATAATAAAGGTACAAAAATAATACTTGCATTAACCTGACAAGCGCGATATAGACGTAGGTGCTAGGGTAGTTATTTGTGCATTTCTAGCCCTGGATTCTGACAGAATTCGTTATATTTACAATATAAACCATTATTTGTTTTCGGTATGCTTTTATTTTACATATATGATGTATATATGAACCTTCAAGAGTGCTAAAATAAGTGGGAAAAGCATTTGGGTGGTGAAAAACGAAGATATTGGCCACCCGGTCATAATCTCAGGCGAGAGAGAGAGACAGGCAGCCCTCCCCTCTCACTGTCTGGGAGTCAACTGAGACGAGGGAGGCGGTGTGTGCCGGTGTCTGGGTGTTGCATAACGATCTTTTATGCAACCCACTTGTGCTACATTATCGCGGGAGAGAAAAATAACCGATAAATGATGATAATAAGAGGAAAAATAGGTGATAATTGAGGAGGGGAGGGAGGGGGGAATAAGGTGGGGAAGGAGGGGAGGGGGGTGGGTGAGATTTACATGGATGAGTACTGGAGGGGAATTATCTCACCTAGAGACAAATTCCTTTGTTTTGATAGGCCCTTTTTTTTTATGGAAGGCTTTTTTTATGGTCCTGCTTCCGTGAGGCCTATCGCGTTCCCTATAGGAAGCCTTCCGTGAGGCCTATCGCGCTTGCCGGGTTAATATACAGACCTCCAGCTCAATCAGTGCAAACTGACCGAGAAATTTATGAACAAATTGCAGATGTAAGTAACTCACAAGATACCGTAATTTTTGGCGACTTTAATTTACCTGTGACCAAGTGGGGCGATACTCTTACTTCACACTCCGGGCATGACTTGTATACGAACTTGCAAGAGAGTTCGCTTTATCAATTTGTTGGAACGCCGACCCGTGGTAATAACGTTCTTGACATTGTACTTGTAACAAAAGAAGAATTAATAGAGAATTTGAATGTTGGTGATGAATTCAGTAACAGCGACCATCGTACGATAACTTTCACTTTAAAGTTTACTAGTAACGAACCAAATAGTAGCATCGAAAAAGTCCCTAATTTCAAGAAAGCAAACTTCCATAAACTTAGAGCTATGTTTAAAGAAACTGACTGGAGCTTTTTAATTCACAATAACGACATAAATACATCTTGGAAGTTATTCGAAGCCACTTACCTAAAAGCAGTGCAACACTGCATACCATCGAAAATACGGCGTCCAGGCCATAATAATAAGCCCAAATGGTGGAATAAAGATATTTCAAACTGCCTGCTTGCTAAAAAATTTGCAAATAATAGATTAAAATCCTCACAAAATGACGAAGAACGGGTGAAATTTGTAGAGCTACGACGCAAAGCCAAAAAGTTAATTAAGCAAAGTAAAAAGACCTTAGAGTTACATATTGCGAATCAAAGTAAAACAAACCCGAAAGAATTCTATAGTTATATCAGAAAGAAAAAAGTAGTTACTTCAACTGTTGGACCGTTAGTCGATGAAAATGGAGAATACACCAAAGACGAAGTACACAAATGAGTAATGCCCTGAATACCTTCTTTATATCAGTTTTTACAACAGAAAACCTCGGTGATATCCCTACACCATCGCCGATTCAGATTGATAATTCAGATGTTCTAAGCAATATCACCGTTACAGAGAGAGAAGTATTGAATTGTTTAGATAAACTCAAGGTAAATAAAATGCCTGGACCTGATACAATCTCGCCTAGAGTTCTAAAGGAAGCTAAGGATGAGCTCTCCAAACCACTGACATTACTATTCAATAAATCCTTGCAGTCTGGAACTATGCCCGATCAGTGGAAGCTAGCCAACGTAACACCGATATTCAAAAAAGGCAGCAAATCCCTACCCAGTAACTATCGTCCAGTTAGCTTAACCTCAGTTGTATGTAAAATGCTAGAAACGGTCATGCGAGACAGACTCGTAAATCACCTAGAGGAAAATAACATACTTAAAGATACTCAACACGGCTTTCGTAAAAAACGTTCCTGTTTAACAAACCTCTTAGACTTCTTCCACGATATCCTCAACCTCTACGATGAGAGTAAAGCTGTAGATATTATATACCTTGATTTTCAAAAGGCCTTTGACAAAGTTCCCCACAAACGTTTACTGCTAAAACTAAAAGCGCATGGAATACAAGACGGTGTGTTGAAATGGATAGAAAATTGGCTCAGCGACAGAAAGCAAAGAGTAGTCATAAACGGTAAGGCATTTAAATGGACCAATGTAAGTAGCGGGGTACCCCAGGGATCGGTACTAGGACCAATTCTCTTTCTAATTTACATCAACGACATAGATAAGGGTCTCACCTGTACAATCTCAAAATTTGCTGACGATACAAAAATTGCAAATAGCGTACTCTCAAAAGAACAAGTTGACGATATGCAACACAATCTAGATAAATTGTCATGTTGGGCCCAAATTTGGCAAATGAGTTTCAATGCGGATAAATGTAAAGTACTACATATCGGATACCTAAATGAGAAAGCAAACTATTCGATGAATGGCACTCAGCTTAAGAATGTAAACAGAGAAACCGATCTGGGAGTAACAATATCGAGTAACCTAAAACCGAGTCAACAATGTTCAGAAGTTGTTAAGAAGGCAAACAAAATAATTGGCTTTATAGGCAGGTCATTTGAGCATAAATCCAAAGAAGTTATCCTAACCCTTTACAATTCCTTAGTCCGCCCTCTTCTGGAATACTGCGTTCAATCCTGGTGCCCTTATTACCAAAAAGATATAAACAAGCTAGAACGAGTTCAACGAAGAGTTACCAAAATTATACCTAGCCTAAAGAACAAACCATACGAAGAGCGTCTTAGAGAATTAAATCTATTTCCTTTAACCCAGCGCAGATTAAGAGGTGACTTAATTCAAGTGTTCAAAATCATCAAAGGCATCGACAATATGAACTGTAGTAAGTACTTCACTATCGACCAATCTAATTACACGCGGGGAAACGGTTGCAAAATTATTGGTAAATCTTTTAACTCACACGAATCTAAGAATTTCTTCTTCAATCGAGTTGTCAACTTGTGGAATGGGCTTCCCCGAAACGTTATATACTGCATCACCGTTGATTCATTTAAACTCCGCCTAGACAAATATCTCGCATCAAACCCGCGACTGACTGCGTTTGTAAATGAATAACTTTATTTTATCCCCCCCTCAGTTACTAACCCATCTGTCCCCTACTAACTTCCTAATCCTGCCACGGACATTAGTTCCAGGGCAGTAATTCCCTTTCCAATGTTCCCTTACCCACTCTAAACCACTGTTTGGACACTTGATCCTCAGTGTTTTGGAGGACAAGCAACCTAGAAGGGTCACTATATATGTTGTTGCTTGATTTCCTTTGTACTCCTTTGTACTCCTTTGTACGTATCTTTTGCCGGTCAGTCATCTAGCATTCGAAATTTCCCAAACGGAGTCCCGCAAGGGTCCGTCTTGTCGCCCGCACTCTTCAATCTGTACATGCATGATAGAAATACACCAAATTCACCCCAAATAACCATAGCCTCCTACGCAGACGACATAACACTCACAAGCACGCACCAAAACCCAGACACAGCAACAAGACTCCTTCAAGACTATCTCGACACATTACATGAATGGTGCACTACAAACAGACTCAATTTAGCCCCAGCTAAATCCACTGCAACCCTCCTCACAAGTTGGACAGGAGAGCAAGATTACGTCCCGGGACTCAACATAAACAACACACCCCTAACACACACACACACACACAAAATCCTAGGAGTAACATACGACACCCAAATGACATTCAAACAGCACACCACAATCACGAAAAAGAAACTGACACCCAGACTTAACGCCCTCAGATCACTTGCCCACCCGAAATTTGGACACAACAAAGAAACCACCACCACAGTCTACAAACAATACATAAGATCAGTTATGGAATACGCAAGCCCGGCCTGGGCTTCTAACCTAGCTGAAACACATCATAAGACCTTACAGACTATTCAAAATAAAGCCCTGAAAATCATCACAGGATGCACAGCTACTACACCCACAGATCACCTACATCAAGAAACCAAAGTCCTCAAAGTCAAAGATCATCTAGACATAAGAGGCACTCAATTCCTGGCAGCAGCCTCCACGAATCAACACCACCCACTACACTACTTGGCAACACACCCACAGACACCAAGAAATATCAAAACAACACCCAGCACACGCTATCACACACAAATACTGTCTTCTCTCCCTCCCTGCCCACCCCAAACCAACTTCCGGAAGCACATCCATTCTCATATCACTCGCCGGTCCATCCACTCACTCATAGACAACACGCAGCTGCAAGCACGACCTCCCGAAATCCATCCTTCTGAATCCTCCCTTCCTCGCGAGGACAGAGTCTACCTGGCCATGCTGAGATGCGGACACCATCCAGCTCTTCTGAGCTATCAGAAGAGACTGGATGACTCCGTCGTCGACACCTGCCCGGGTTGTAACACAGCACCCCATACCATTAAACACATCATAGAAGACTGCATTTCACACAACCACTTACGCCAACAACACAATTTACACTCTTTGAGAGCTGTGTGGGAAAGCCCGACCGTGGCCATGGCCTTCCTTAAGGACTTGGGGCTGTTCGGCCAGGCAGGTTAGGGAACAACAACAACAACAACAGTGATAGCCAGAATCGGTTGACAGGTTAGAAAATATCCAAAACAAATGCCCGTGTGATGCGTAGTAAACCTGGATAACAGAATACTATATCGAAACGTAAACAGTAGATACGAGGTGCCGATGTAAAGGCTTATTCCCTCAATACCTTCACCTGACCTGACCTGACTATATCTTTGACCTATCTTGAAGCGAAGTTGGTAACAAATATTTTGACATATCTTTGACCTATCTTGAATCAAAGTTGGTATTTTGTTTACATAACTATATTGCAGATGACAAAAATGAACTCGACCTGGAGCCAGTCTCACCTTTCAGTTTACGTGTGCAGAGATAGATAGCCAGAGTCTAGACAGTGACTAAGATAAATAGCCCTGCCACCACCTTCCAGGCTACAGCTAAGTTTGTTGAGGTGCTGTGGCTGCTGGAGGTATCTGTAGGTGCTGATGTTGTCTTGGTCGGTTTTAGCTTTTCTGTAATGTATACATATTAATCAAAGTTATTTATTTCACTCCCAACAGCAAACCCCTCCCAATGAAATTAATGAGAGCATGTAATCCTCCCGGGATTCGAAGCTGGGTTACCACATACACATTTTAAACATTCTAACCATCACACCATCAAGACAGTTACAACTTACGGACATGACTACGATTTTATATCCAACCAAGCTAATCAATTGTTTACACCCAGTCAATTAGTCAGTCAATAAGTTCCCACAAGGGGAGGATCAACAAGAGACACAAGATAGGAAAAAAGAGGTGACAGGAGAAGAACACATATTACAAGGGGTAAGGAGGATTAACAAGAGACACAAGAAAGGAAAAAGAGGTGACAGTAGAAGAACACATATAACGGTTCGCTCACAAAAAAACAAGCACACAAGCATTCAGAAACGCCAATCATTCATCAGCCCCCGAAATCAATGGCTTCACCTCAGATGTTAAACTTACCATAAGGTTTTAAATAGAAAGTTTAGCTTAAGGGGAGATGTTTAGTTTGCTTCCTAGAACCCTGTTAAGCTTTAAAAATATACCCCCAAGATATAAATTTGTAAATTTTTCGGTAGAATAATATGCCGCTGGTTCCTCTTAAATTGCAGGCTCGCTATCACTCGCCAGGGGAAAAATCAACACCTAAAAGGCACGAAAGTTCTTAAAATTGACAAAAATGTCGGAAAATGTAATAAAATTGTCAAACTAACGGGGCGAACGTCTTAAAATTTCAAAACTAATAGGCCTAAACACGAGGGAGAAGGACAGGGTGTTAAGCGTTCAGACGGAGGTTCAAAATAATAATCCCTTAAGTGAAAATATATCCTTAAAGACCTGTTTACTGTGGGTTATTCAGGCCCTCGAGTCAGATCTCGAAAATTCCTATATCGGTTCCAACCAAGAGAAACATTTCTAGCATTCATTCTGACTGACAATGGTTATAATGTATGTATATATATATATATATATATATATATATATATATATATATATATATATATATATATATATAATTAGATAAACACTGTATATATAGATATTGGATGTTGAAAATTGTATTTTCTCATGTATTTTCCCATAAGGCATGCCCAGCTGTCATAGGGCTTAAAATACTATAATAAAAGGGACATCAAATACTTACCACACTCTGAGCGATCACGACAGATGAACCAGGTGACGGGACCATTACTCCAGAGTTTCAGATAATATCTTGCTGCATTAAGTACTTTCATTCTGCCTCCCTCCATCAGACTAGAGGTGATCACAATTCCTTCCGCCTGTGTGTGTGTGTGTGTGTGTGAGAGAGAGAGAGAGAGAGAGAGAGAGAGAGAGAGAGGAGATAAATAATAAATTAGTTTGTGATTTTTAGCAATGATGATTGACGAAGTTTAAAATCAAAAGTTGGTATAATTTTGTATAACTCTAAGCCAGACCAAGTCCCTTGCCAAACATAATGGCCACAATATTAACAGAACCCTTTGAGAGTAGTGATTTATTGCTATAAACATGTGATTATATAATATATATACTCGTTATTAAAAATATGTATGTTACAGAAATTTTAAAAATGTATTTATCGGTAGACACAATGTATAAGAGATGCTTTATATAATTAAATATACATTAATAAACAACATATAATACCTGACATTTGCATCCAAGAAACAGAATTGCCCAGCAAATGCAATATTTGCAATATATATATATATATATATTTTTTTTTTTTTTTTTTTTTTTTTTTTCTATATTCCAACTCACTTCCTCTCGGGCATAGGCTGAGAGCCTTAACATTCACCGCTTTACAATGAACAGTGAAGCCCGTGAGGTCTTGTTCCAGTCTAGGGAGTGAGACATGTGAAGCACGTAGAGTACAACGAGCACCTGCCATCTTGCCTTCACATGAGGCACGGTGCTCACTCATGGCCCGAAACGACCTCATCTCTGAAGCCACCTCGTTCCCGTGCTTCACTGTCTCACTCCCTACACTCGGACTCTCACACTTACACACGCACAACGCCACCTGTTGAGCAGATAACTCACCAGGCATTGCACCCCTATAGCATATTTTGAATATGGGAATATTCATACAGTGCTATTTAATCAGGGAACAATGAGGGTATTTTATTGACGTTTCGGTGGGCTTATGGTAATGCACTGATACTAGGTACAGCACAAATTCCATCCCAATAATATCTTCCCATTGATACATCGGGATTTGAACCCGGGACCTTTGGATTACCAGGCCAGTGGCAAGTCCACTCCACCACACCTCTTACTGTGATGATACAGCGGTCGGCTAGCTTAGTTGATAACGTGTCTGCCTGACAACAAAGTGACTCGGGTTTAACCCATTCAGTACCGGTGCCGTACTTTTAACTTTATTTTGGATACTATTAGACAATTTTTTCAGAGTAAAAAGGGCCTCCAGCAAATAACAGGCTTTGAAATGTCACAATTAAACCTTTTTACTACCGCAGATCCTTCTTAAACTGCACAAAATCGTTTAATTATAGTTAGAATATAATGTAAGAGACGTTGCTGGTACAGAAGGGGTTAATCCTTGCTCAGATTGAACAGTTTTCCTGAGATATAGCCGGTGGTTACTGTCTCAACTTGAGCAAGGGAGATGGGTAATGTGATCAAGCACTTGTGAATCCTAGAAGGAGGACGGGCAATACGTAAGTAACCAAACGATTGTAATGTTAAAAATTACAATTTATATTGGAAGGAAGTCTATGGAGTGTTTTTCTAAGCTTGATGGAGGTCTAGCGAGGAAACTAAAAATTACAGTAATAAATATATAGACCAAAAACCAAACACTACCCCCTTAAGGGAAGTAGCATGCAAATCGAGAATACAAAGGCAAATGGTGTCATATGTGCTTACTTAAGACATTAACTATACCTGTTATGGGTTCGAGTCCACGGACTGCCACATGTGTTTGTAAATTTCATTAATCGATTTTAGGAGTATGGTTGGTTGTTGGAAGGAACATAATAATTGATATTGGTTCAGGAGTAATTTATCGAGAGGACTTCCCTAAGTGGTTAAGGCCCCATTAATTGTTCTTTCCATTCACATATGCATAGCCTACGTGAGTTGCAGTTGGGATGTGTGTACATGCTTAGATTGATATGCAGGATTCGAAGTTGCATAATAAATCGTAGGCAGTGTCCACCAACCTTTAACTGTCTTCGTGGTGCGATGTATAAGGTGTTGATTTTCGGTGTGAGCATCCTGGGTTCGAGTCCACGGACTGCCACATGTGTTTGTAAATTTCATTAATCGATTTTAGGAGTATGGTTGGTTGTTGGAAGGAACATAATAATATATATATATATATATATTAAAAAAAAAAAAAAAAAATATCCACAATGTCTATCCACCATCACTATTCTGTCCAACTCTCTAGCCCAAGAGTGAGCCTATTTTTCCTTTCTTTCACTGAACAAATAAACTCTGAAGCTCTCTCCCTCAATCTGTCTTTTGTCTTCCTATGACTTAAACTGCTTCAAGCTTCGTGTATCCAGACATTTAGACTCGACCGCATCTTGAATTTGTCTCTCTACCATTCTTTCAATATTATTTGGGGGATACTTGTTACAGGCAACTTTGCCTTTTGTCTCTTTCATACACATAGAACAATAATGTCACTTACTGTGCCATATTTATGTATTTGCATGTCATAAAAGTGATGCTGGTCGGTGAGAGTTAGAGGGATGGAGTAACCATAGTAGATGAACAACCACGTGTACAGCATTTGAACTTCGGCCGCAGTGTTTGGTTCAAGAGCACTGAACATGAGGAAGCTACTACTCTCAATATATTTCGTGTCCAATCTAGTGTTATGTGTAGTCACTGTGGAGAGTAAAAATACATGTGATAATAAATTATAGAGACGGACTGTTGTTCTCGTATAACCATTCAGTAATTACCTAGCGTACTGCCTGAAGCTGGGGGGGGGGGGGGGGCATTCACATCATCTAAATCTCTTAACACATCCTCTGAGTAAGACTGCCAATTGACCATTTGCGAGTTTCAGGCTATAAGGAAGTTGGAGCCGTAGACATCGACATCAAGCAGAATACGGTTGTAGAACATTTATAAACACATACAACCATATTCATCATACTTTCTATCCATCAGAAACCTGCATTATTATTGTATTTATGTTTGATATCAATGTTTTCGACTCCAACTTCCTTATAGCTTGAAACTCGCAAGAGGTCAATTGGCAAGCTTATTCTGAGGATATGTTGAGAGATTCTGAGGATATGTTGAGAGATTCTGAGGATATGTTGAGAGATTTTATTTTATTTTATTTTTATTTTGTCTCTAGATTCGTTGTATTTGTTCAAACATTATTTATTCTCAAATGAATAAGGTATTGATTTTCTGATAACACAGTCTTGAAAAAGATGATTACATTTACGATACAATATCCTCAAATGACAAGATGGGACATTTATGCTCCACCGACTTATCCTGCTCTTTTCCTTAACCCTTACTGTACCGGCTGCTTTTAGACGATTTTATGAAGGTTAGGAAGGACATAGGGTAGCTAAAAGGATTAAGTGAGATATTCTGTGATCTTTTAACGGGTAGACATCCTTTCTAAGCTGAATAAAATCGTCTAATAGTTGCCAGAAAACAATGAAAAGGACGTCACCGGTACTGAATGAGTTAAGGGGAGGTTTTTAGTGTATTCCTGGGACCTCCATCAAGCTTAAAATTTCACCTCATAAACCCCCTTTCAAGATAAATTTGTACATTTTTCAGTAGAAAAATGTCCCGGACGAAGGTCGGTTCCTCATAAATTACAGGCTCGTTATCGCTCGCCAGGAAAATATCAAAGGAGTACAAAGGAAATCAAGCAACAACAGATCTAGTGACCCTTCTAGGTTGCTTGTCCTCCAAAACACTGAGGATCAAGTGTCCAAACAGTGGTTTAGAGTGGGTAAGGGAACATTGGAAAGGGAATTACTGCCCTGGAACTAATGTCCATGGCAGGATTAGGAAGTTAGTAGAGGACAGATGGGTTAGTAACTGAGGGGGGGATAAAATAAAGTTATTCATTTACAAACGCAGTCAGTCGCGGGTTTGATGAGAGATATTTGTCTAGGCGGAGTTTAAATGAATCAACGGTGATGCAGTCTATAACGTTTCGGGGAAGCCCATTCCACAAGTTGACAACTCGATTGAAGAAGAAATTCTTAGATTCGTGCGAGTTAAAAGATTTTCCAATAATTTTGCAACTGTTTCCCCGCGTGTAATTAGATTGGTCGATAGTGAAATACTTACTACAGTTCATATTGTGATGCCTTTGATGATTTTGAACACTTGAATTAAGTCACCTCTTAATCTGCGCTGGGTTAAAGGAAATAGATTTAATTCTCTAAGACGCTCTTCGTATGGTTTGTTCTTTAGGCTAGGTATCATTTTGGTAACTCTACATTGAACTCGTTCTAGCTTGTTTATATCTTTTTGGTAATAAGGGCACCAGGATTGAACGCAGTATTCCAGAAGAGGGCGGACTAAGGAATTGTAAAGGGTTAGGATAACTTCTTTGGATTTATGCTCAAATGACCTGCCTATAAAGCCAATTATTTTGTTTGCCTTCTTAACAACTTCTGAACATTGTTGACTCGGTTTTAGGTTACTCAATATTGTTATTCCCAGATCGGTTTCTCTGTTTACATTCTTAAGCTGAGTGCCATTCATCGAATAGTTTGCTTTCTCATTTAGGTATCCGACATGTAGTACTTTACATTTATCCGCATTGAAACTCATTTGCCAAATTTGGGCCCAACATGACAATTTATCTAGATTGTGTTGCATATCGTCAACTTGTTCTTTTGAGAGTATGCTATTTGCAATTTTTGTATCGTCAGCAAATTTTGAGATTGTACAGGTGAGACCCTCATCTATGTCGTTGATGTAAATTAGAAAGATAATTGGTCCTAGTACCGATCCCTGGGGTACCCCGCTACTTACATTGGTCCATTTAGATGCCTTCCCGTTTATGACTACCCTTTGCTTTCTGTTGCTGAGCCAATTTTCTATCCATTTCAACACACTGTCTTGTATTCCATGCGCTTTTAGTTTTAGCAGTAAACGTTTGTGGGGAACTTTGTCAAAGGCCTTTTGAAAATCAAGGTATATAATATTTACAGCTTTACTCTCATCGTAGAGGTTGAGGATATCGTGGAAGAAGTCTAAGAGGTTTGTTAAACAGGAACGTTTTTTACGAAAGCCGTGTTGAGTATCTTTAAGTATGTTATTTTCCTCTAAGTGATTTACGAGTCTGTCTCATATGACCGTTTCTAGCATTTTACATACAACTGAGGTTAAGCTAATTGGACGATAGTTACTGGGTAGGGATTTGCTGCCTTTTTTTAATATCGGTGTTACGTTGGCTAGCTTCCACCGATCAGGCATAGTTCCAGACTGCAAGGATTTATTGAATAGTAATGTCAGTGGTTTGGAGAGCTCATCCTTAGCTTCCTTTAGAACTCTAGGCGAGATTGTATCAGGTCCAGGCGTTTTATTTACCTTGAGTTTATCTAAACAATTCAATACTTCTCTCTCTGTAACGGTGATATTGCTTAGAACATCTGAATTATCAATCTGAATCGGCGATGGTGTAGGGATATCACTGAGGTCTTCTGTTGTAAAAACTGATGCAAAGAAGGTATTCAGGGCATTACTCATTTGTACTTCGTCTTTGGTGTATTCTCCATTTTCATCGACTAACGGTCCAACAGTTGAAGTAACTACTTTTTTCTTTCTGATATAACTATAGAATTCTTTCGGGTTTGTTTTACTTTGATTCGCAATATGTAACTCTAAGGTCTTTTTACTTTGCTTAATTAACTTTTTGGCTTTGCGTCGTAGCTCTACAAATTTCACCCGTTCTTCGTCATTTTGTGAGGATTTGAATCTATCATTAGCACATTTTTTAGCAAGCAGGCAGTTTGAAATATCTTTATTCCACCATTTGGGCTTATTATTACGGCCTGGACGCCGTATTTTCGATGGTATGCAGTCTTGCACTGCTTTTAGGTAAGTGGTTTCGAATAACTTCCAAGATGTATTTATGTCGTTATTGTTAATTAAAAAGCTCCAGTCAGTTTCTTTAAACATAGCTCTAAGTTTATGGAAGTTTGCTTTCACGAAAGATCTTAAAATTGACAGAAATCGGGCGAAAGTTCTTAAAATCGCCAAACTAATGGGGCAAGCATCTTAAAATATCAAAAGCTATGGGGCTAAGCATGAGGGGGAAAGGGGTCCATAAAAAAAGATCCTCAAGTGGAAATCTCCCCTTAAATCACATACACTTATACTGGTAAATTGGAATGTGGATACTTTCTTACCTACTTCAAGTGCTGTCGTTGGCTGTATGTAAATCATCAACAATGTCACCAGGGAGATTATGTTCTTTATATCCATGGTCGCTCTCTCTCTCTCTCTTCTGTACTTTCTAGAATCTCTCTCTCTTCTCTACTTTCTAGACGGGCTGAGCTACACGTGTGCCTTTGTCTACTCTCACTCACCGACTCAAATTATCTTAGTTTGACTACATCCTGTGTTACCATATTTCTGTAGATAGAAATGTGTGTGTGTGTGTGTGTATGGCTGTGTGATTCTATAGTCTATTCGCTGAAAGTAGGTGAGAAATCATGACCTCTAACCACTGTAACTAAAAAAAAAAACGACGTCTAGACTAATCGAGCTAACATTTCTACCATTTGGGAAGAGTCAGCCAGGGAATAGATGTGGAAATTCACAGCCAATTTGATCTAGCCCTTTTTGAGTTACAGAGGATAAAGGTCATGATTTTTCGCCTACTTACAGCGGATAGACTATAGTTTCCCTCATTACTTTATATACAGATATACCTTAGTTCATATTTTATTGCAAACTATTGCAAACAGGCCTTCGCAAATGTTCGGACAGTTCAAAATTTTGGACGAGGACTCACGAGGATTGGTTACCCTCGCAAGCATCGTCGAGCATCGCCGAAGGATCTGCGAGGGTATCTGCGATCATCTGCGACATCGATGAGACATCGCTGAGGGTTTCGCATAAAAAAAACTTTGCAACGCTGCATGGATGCTCACGATGCTCACCGATGCTCTCAGATGTAAAGAGCACCTTCGGCGAGGTGGAAGAGAAAGAAAAAAAAACGAGGAGGGAGAGAAAGAGAAAACAGGGAGGTGGGCTCAATGTTTACGTTACGGCTTAGCCTAATTGAGCCCACCTCGCTGTTTTCTCTTTCTCTCCCTCCTCGTTTTTTTTTTTTTCTCTCCCTCTCTCTTTGTTTATAATCCGTTCGGCCCCGTTCACAGCCTACTGTTTTAAGACGTTTACCCCTATCCAGGTTTCAATATTTTCCTGGTGAGCGGTAGCGAGCCAACATATATATATTTTTGTTTTTGGGTCGTTTTTCTGGTCCCTTTCTTCCTCATGGTTAACCCCATTAGTTTTAATATTTGGGGGTGTGGTGGGGAGACGACAGAAGGGTAGGGGACTTGTCACACAAATATGGAACCGATTGGTTCAGTCGTTTCGCCGCCACATATTTTCCTTTTTTTTCTTTGTGAGGCGACCGATAGTCAGCGAGTGGGTGGGGGGAGGGGGTTGTGTTGGTGGTGGCAAGAAGCCAGAAGGGTAAGGTACATGTGGTAGAAATATGAAAGCCATAGGTGCAGTCGTTTCGCTGCTACGATTTTTTTTCGGAGAGTCCGTATATATACGGACCTGGCACTGGGCGTGACAAGACCCTAACCCGTATATATACGGACCTGGCACTGGGCGTGACAAGACCCTAGTCCGTATATATACGGACCTGGCACTCTGGGGGTTTTAAGACGTTTACTCTTGGTTGTTTCAAAGTATTTAAGATTTAGGCTAAATATCATTATACTTTGTGTGTGTGTGTGTGTGTTTAATAGTTCTCAATTTCTTCATCCATATATATATATATATATATATATACTGTATATAAAGCTACAGTATATTTATTAATATATTAGTCTAGAGAGGGATAGAGAGTGAGTGACCAAGAATATTCAAATAACCAAACTAAACAAATTAGAAGATAAGCTGCAAAACAATGATGACGCAATAACAGGTTCGAACAGAAAATTAGAAGAGCAGAAGAATGAAATATAATAGATAAATTAAATATATGATAGATCCAGTTTAAAAAAAATCGTACTGTTAAATGAAGAACAGTGTACAAGAAAGAGTAAGAAAAACAGAAAAGAGCTTGAAAGAGAGAGAGAGAGAGCGACTGGAAGTCAAAAATAAAAATATAAAAAGTTTGTGAGAGCGAAGCATAACAAGGCAGTTTGGCAGAGAGAGAGAGAGAGAGCGACTGGAAGTCAAAAATAAAAATATAAAAAGTTTGTGAGAGCGAAGCATAACAAGGCAGTTTGGCAGAGAGAGAGAGAGAGAGATCACCTCGGCTTTTCCTGGCTTACAACTTGCCGAGGTTTTTGTCATAGGAATTCCCTCATTTCTGTGTGTGTGTACATGTGTGTGAGTGTGTGTTTGTATGCCCGCGTATTATACTATAAAGGCTATTTCATGGTTAAACACACACACACACACACACACACACATAGGGAATCAGTTTTGTGTTGACCTCAGTTGACTTGCTAGATATATTAATGGTACATTCTGTCTATGTGTATTGCATTGTTGTTTAATCTGTACGGTACCATAGCTAATGTAAAAATGTACTTAATTAATTTTGTATTACTATTTTATTATTATTTTGTTCATTATAATTGTTAATGTTATTTTTTCTTCCTAAGCCTCCTTCAAGCTTAAAAAAATAAAAAAATAAATAAACAATACTCTCCTTTCAGAGATCATTTGTGCATTTTTGTGTAGAAATATTCCCCGGCCCAAGGCCAGTTCCTCCTTAATTGTTGGCTGGTTATTGCTCGCCTGGAAACACAGACAGCTAATGGGGCGAATATCTTTTTTTATCTCAAAACTAATGGGGCTAAGCATGAGGGAGAAGGGTCCCAGAAACCTTTCCCCTCCCACTTTATAATAATAATAAAGTAGACGTGCCGTTTCGCCCAAAATCAAAACGGCATACCCAACTCTGTGATGGGTTACCATCATCACTACGAATACCATCATCAATCACAATCACCATCATCACTGCTACTGCCATCATCACTACAACTGCCACAATCATCACGACTACTGTCATCATCACCATTACTATGATCATCATCACTACTACTCTCTCCATCATCACTACTACTATCATCAGTGATACTACACCTATCAACCATCATTACTACTATCATCACCACCATCTTACAATCATCATTACTAGTTAACATCATTACTACTACTATAACCATCATCATTACTACTGTCACAAGTATTACCATCATGTACCCTACTATCACCATCATCACTACTACTGCCATCAGCACCATTACTATCATCATCACTACAACTTTCACCATCATCACTACTACTAACCATCATCACTAATACTAACACCATCGTCACTACCATCAACACTACTGTCATCATTATCACTACAACTATCATCATTACTTATCACCATCATCACTACTATTATGACCATCATCACTACTACTAGTATTGTCACCATAATATCTACTACTGTCACCATCATATCTGTCACCATCATATCTACTACTGTCATCATCATCAATACAAATACAAGCATCATCACTACTATCACCATCAATCCCACTATTACTACCACTTCTAATGCCAACTAATCTAACTTAACCTAGCAGACGAGCAGTTGGCCGTAATATATAAAAGTCATGTGCGCTCTCAGATGGATTACTGTTCACCTCTGTGGGGTGGAAGTGGAGTGGTTGCATTGAGGCAGTTGGACAAAATTCAAAATAAAGCTATTAGATTAATCAATAACCCTGCAATCACACAGGACCTTCCTACATTAGCCATACGAAGAAACGTTGCATCCCTTGCATTATTCTACAGATATTTTCACAGCAATTGTTCCGAGGAACTTGCTTCAATTGTGCCGCCTCTCCACATCTTTCCCCGTAGAACTAGGGCAGCTGAGAGCGCCCATGAATTTACACTTTCTCCTCCACAATGCAGAACTTCTGCTTATCAGAATTCATTTATCCCCAGAGCTACTACTCTTTGGAATTCACTTCCTTCGAATTGCTTTCCACAAACTTACAATCAACAAATGTTTAAATCCAGTTGTTACAAACATTTTATGAATGGAGGATGCCTTTAGGCACATGGACCTTTTTGTTTTATCTGTGTTTTTCCTTCCTCCGTTCATTGTCTCTTAAAAAAAAAAAAAAAAAAAAAAGACGGAGCGAGATGTTTTTGCCCCCAGAACGCATTCATTGCTGGGCGGGGGGACCATATTTTGGACCTAAAATCATAACTATTGCACAAATTCAACAAATCCTTTTTGACTGACGTTCGCATTCACGCAACAAATTATTTGTGTGAAATTTGGTGAAAATCCATCCAACGGTCTAGGTGGAGTTTCGAGACAGACTGACGACGACGACAGATATTTTTTTCATGTGGTGCCCACTACTACCCACTATACGGGGGGGGGGGGGGGGAAACGATACCAAACTCTGCTTACGCAGTTGATAAAAGTTGACCTTTGACCTTGACCTGTGTCCTTGACCTTTATGTAAGAGTACATTTTTGTTTGCATTGACATTGCCCATGAAAATTTGGCCCCATTTAGCCTACTGTATTAAGACGTTTATCCCCATCCAGGTGTCAATTTCTTACTGGTGAGCGGTAGCGAGCCAGCATTTTTTTTTTTTTTTTTTTTAGACAGCAGGCTAAATTTGTACATTTTTCGATAGAAAAATTTCTCTGGCGAAGCCGGATTTCTTCATATAATGCTGGCTCACTATCGCTCGCCAGGAAGAAATCGACACCTAGATGGGGATAAACGTCTTGAAACAGTTGGCTGAATGGGGCCGAATGGATACAAGCCAGAGATAGAGAGAAAAGGACAGAAATAACAAAAAGCAGGTCACCTCCCTTAAGCAATACAGAAACATAGGCCATGATGTAATAAGTGGAGAAAACCATAGGAAAAACTCACAGGAAATGGAAAGTAGGAAAGGAAATGATTGATAGGGTCACTTTTTACTGTCTTCATATTCTAAATGCTTGTGTGTTTGCTTTGTGTGGGCTATCTATCTATCTATCTATCTATCTATTTATTTACTCAGGCCCAATCCCCACTTTTCCTATTTTTATTGTATTTTACTTTATTATTTTTTGTATTTATATTTTGTTTATGTATATTTTTTTTATTTATTTATTTTTTTTTGGGGGGGGGGGTGGCTGACTGGTGGGCTAACTGTTATAATTGTGTTCTTCTCCTGTCACCTCATGTTCCTGTCCCGTGTCTCTTGCTGATCCTCCCTACCCCTTGTGGGAGTAAGGGACCAACTTATGTAATACAAAACATACACACGCAAATTATTTCTTATCTATTAACCCGTACAGCCCCAGCGACGCGCCTGACGCGTCGGCGATGTATGTAACGCACAGCCCCAGAGACGCGCCTGGCGCGTCACCCTAATTGCGCCGACCGTAACCTCAGGTGTAGCCACTCAAGAGGGCTCAGATTTGTATGGGAACTGTGTACGTATCCCACGCAACCGTGCCGATGGTTGAAAACTCTCAAAGTCCACGTGCGTGCGCGTGAGCGCGCAATAACCTGGTTTTTGGGGGTAATTGCCTTCAATTTTTTACTCTTGTAAAATACGTTTTCGGGGGCTCTGTAGGACCATTCTTAAAGCTTTTTAAGCAGTTGTTCGTGGTTTTTCCTTCATTCCTAACCCATTCACTATTGTTTCTGGAATAAAACCATTTTTTGAAAACCGGCCGGGTTCTGGTGAATAAACATTACAAAACTAGCCGGGGCTGGACGGGTTAAGGGAAGATGGTCCGCGTTTCTGGTCCCCCTTCTTCCTCAGGTTTAGCCCCATTAGTTTTGACATTTTAAGACGTTTGCTCCATTAGTGTGTTGATTTTAACACCTTTCGCCCCATTTCGTTGTCAATTTTAAGACCTCTATCGATTTTACTCTGGCGAGCGGTAGCGAGCCTGTAATTTTAAGAGGACCCGGCCATCGGCCGGGAACTTTTTCTAATAATAATAATAATAATCTTCTGGTTACTTATATAGCGCCCGTATCTCCTTTGAGGATTCACAAGCGTTTGGCTTTAATTAGTCTACCAGAGACCATTACCCATCCCCCTTGCTCATGGGGAGATGGTAACCGCCGGTTATATCCCAGAAAAACTTTTCGTGCCGTAGTACCGGTAGTAGACGTGCCGTTTTGCCCAAAATCAAAACGGCATACCCAACTCTGCGATGGGTTACCATCATCACTACTAATACCATCATCAATCACAAGCATCACTACTACTGCCATCATCACTACAACTGCCACAATCATCACGACTACTGTCATCATCACCATTACTATGATCATCATCACTACTACAATTACAATCATCACTACTACTCTCATCATCGCTACTACTGTCATCATTGTCAGTACCATCTTAATCACTACTATCATCATTGATACTACAACTATCAACCATCATTACTACTATCATCACCACCATCTTACAATCATCATTACTACTGTTAACATCATCACTACTACTATAACCATCATCATTACTACTGTCACAAGTATTACCATCATGTATCCTATCACCATCATCACTACTACTGCCATCATCACCATTACTATGATCTTCATCATCACAACTATGGTCATCATCACTACAACTTTCACCATCATCACTACTACTCACCATCATCACTAATACTCACACCATCATCACTACTGTCATCATTATCACTACAACTATCATCATTAATTGTCACCATCATCATTACTATTATGACCATCATCACTAATACTAGTACTGTCACCATCATATCTACTACTGTCATCATCATCAATACAAATACAAGCATCATCACTACTATCACCATCAATCCCACTATTACTACCACTTCTAATGCCAACTAATCTAACTTAACCTAGCAAATACGGAGCGAGATGTTTTTGCCCCCAGAACGCATTCATTGCTGGGCGGGGGGACCATATTTTGGACCTAAAATCATAACTATTGCACAAATTCAACAAATCCTTTTTGACTGACGTTCGCATTCACGCAACAAATATTTGTGTGAAATTGGGTGAAAATCCATCCAACGGTCTAGGAGGAGTTTCGAGACAGACTGACAACGACGACGACGACAGACATTTTTTTCATGTGGTACCCACTATACGGGGGGGAGGGGGGGGGAACGATACCAAACTCTGCTTACGCAGAGTTGATAAAAGTTGACCTTGACCTGTGTCCTTGACCTTTATGTAAGAGTACATTTTTGTTTGCATTGACATTGCCCATGAAAATTTGGCCCCATTTAGCCTACTGTATTAAGACGTTTATCCCCATCCAGGTGTCAATTTCTTACTGGTGAGCGGTAGCGAGCCAGCATTATTTTATTTATTTTTATTTTTTTTTAGACAGCAGGCTAAATTTGTACATTTTTCGATAGAAAAATTTCTCCAGCGAAGCCGGATTTCTTCATATAATGCTGGCTCGCTATCGCTCGCCAGGAAGAAATCGACACCTAGATGGGGATAAACGTCTTGAAACAGTTGGCTGAATGGGGCCGAATGGATACAAGCCAGAAATAGAGAGAAAAGGACAGAAATAACAAAAAGCAGGTCACCTCCCTTAAGCAATACAGAAACATAGGCCATGATGTAATAAGTGGAGAAAACCATAGGAAAAACTCACAGGAAATGGAAAGTAGGAGAGGAAATGATTGATAAGGTAACTTTTTACTTTCTTCATATTCTAAATGCTTGTGTGTATGCTTTGTGTGGGCTATCTATCTATCTATCTATCTATCTATTTATTTACTCAGGCCCAATCCCCACTTTTCCTATTTTTATTGTATTTTACTTTATTATTTTTTGTATTTATATTTTGTTTATGTATATTTTTTTGATTTATTTATTTTTGTTTTCTTTTTTTCTTTTTTTTTGGGGGGGGGGGGCTGACTGGTGGGCTAACTGTTATAATTGTGTTCTTCTCCTGTCACCTCATGTTCCTGTCCCGTGTCTCTTGCTGATCCTCCCTACCCCTTGTGGGAGTAAGGGACCGACTTATGTAATACAAAACATACACACGCAAATTATTTCTTATCTATTAACCCGTACAGCCCCAGCGACGCGCCTGACGCGTCGGCGATGTATGTAACGCACAGCCCCAGAGACGCGCCTGGCGCGTCACCCTAATTGCGCCGACCGTAACCTCAGGTGTAGCCACTCAAGAGGGCTCAGATTTGTATGGGAACTGTGTACGTATCCCACGCAACCGTGCCGATGGTTGAAAACTCTCAAAGTCCACGTGCGTGCGCGCACGTGAGCGCGCAATTACCTGGTTTTTGGGGGTAATTGCCTTCAATTTTTTACTCTTGTAAAATACGTTTTCGGGGGCTCTGTAGGACCATTCTTAAAGCTTTTTGAGCAGTTTTTCGTGGTTTTTCCTTCATTCCTAACCCATTCACTATTGTTTCTGGAATAAAACCATTTTTTGAAAACCGGCCGGGTTCTGGTGAACAAACATTACAAAACTAGCCGGGGCTGGACGGGTTGAGGGAAGATGGTCCGCGTTTCTGGTCCCCTTTCTTCCTCAGGTTTAGCCCCATTAGTTTTGACATTTTAAGACGTTTGCTCCATTAATGTGTTGATTTTAACACCTTTCGCCCCATTTCGTTGTCAATTTTAAGACCTCTATCGATTTTACTCTGGCGAGCGGTAGCGAGCCTGTAATTTTAAGAGGACCCGGCCATCGGCCGGGAACTTTTTCTAATAATAATAATAATCTTCTGGTTACTTATATAGCGCCCGTATCTCCTTCGAGGATTCACAAGCGTTTGGCTTTAATTAGTCTACCAGAGACCATTACCCATCCCCCTTGCTCATGGGGAAATGGTAACCGCCGGCTATATCCCAGAAAAACTTTTCGTGCCGTAGTACCGGTAGTAGACGTGCCGTTTTGCCCAAAATCAAAACGGCATACCCAACTCTGCGATGGGTTACCATCATCACTACTAATACCATCATCAATCACAATCATCACTACTACTGCCATCATCACTACAACTGCCACAATCATCACGACTACTGTCATCATCACCATTACTATGATCATCATCACTACTACAATTACAATCATCACTACTACTCTCATCATCACTACTACTGTCATCATTGTCACTACCATCTTAATCACTACTATCATCATTGATACTACAACTATCAACCATCATTACTACTATCACCACCACCATCTTACAATCATCATTACTACTGTTAACATCATCACTACTACTATAACCATCATCATTACTACTGTCACAAGTATTACCATCATGTATCCTATCACCATCATCACTACTACTGCCATCATCACCATTACTATGATCTTCATCATCACTACAACTTTCACCATCATCACTACTACTCACCATCATCACTAACTCACACCATAATCACTACTGTCATCATTATCACTACAACTATCATCATTACTTGTCACCATCATCAGTACTATTATGACCATCATCACTAATACTAGTACTGTCACCATCATATCTACTACTGTCACCATCATATCTACTACTGTCATCATCATCACTACTGTCATCATCATCAATACAACTACAACCATCATCACTACTATTATCACCATCATCACTACTATCACCATCAATCCCACTATTACTACCATCACTTCTAATGCCAACTAAACTAACTTAACCTAGCAAATGCGGAGCGAGATTTTTTCGCCCCCAGAACGAATGCGTTCTTAGTGTGCGAGCCCCTTCGGGGCTCACACACTAATAACGCCATCATTGCTGGGGGTCTGGGAGGAGCGGGAGAGTCTGGGAGGAGGAGGGGGGGGGGGGAGGGGGGGGGAACCATATTTTGGACCTAAAATCATAACTATTGCATAAATTCAAAAAATCTGTTTTGACTGACGTTCGCATTCACGCAACAAATGTTTGTGTGAAATTTGGTGAAAATCCGTCCAACGGTCTAGGAGGAGTTCCGAGACAGACGGACGACGACGACAGATTTTTTTTCGTGTGGTACCCACTATATGGGGGGGGGGGATATCAAACTCTGCTTACGCAGAGTTGATAAACTCAGGCCATTTACTAAATGCCATTTCTCTCCTCCTTCGAGGAGATTAAATAGGAATTCTTATGTGATGCCCGAAACCATTACCCATCTCCCTTGCTCAAGGGGAGATGGTAACTGCCGGCTAAACCTCAGAAAAAACATTTCTACCTGAACGAGGATTAAACACGAGTCTGCTGGATGGGAAGGAGGTACGCTATCACATGAGCCACCCAGACGGCTTTAACCCCTTCTGTACCGGCGACGTCTTTATCATTTGATTCTAGCTTGATTTAGAGGATTCTGTGCAGCTTTATAAGGATTCGCGGTAGTAAAAAGGGTTAAGCGAGATAGTTCGAAACCTGTTAAAGTGTTGGAAGTCCTTTTGAAACTGAATATAATCGTCTAATAGCCAGAATATAACGAAAAGGAGGTCACCGGTACTGAAGAGGTTAACAGAGTATTTAAGGGGAGATTTCCACTTGGGGATTTTTTTTTTGAACCCCTTACTCCCACATATTTAGCCTCATTAGTTTTGATATTTTAAGACGTTCGCCCCATTTAGTTTGGCGATTTTAAGACCTCTCGCCCCATTACTGTCAATTTTATGATCTTTCGTGCCATTTAGGTGTTGATTTTTTCCTGGCAAGGAACCGGCATTTGACCAGGGCATTTTTCTACCGAAAAAAAATAAAAAAATATTTATCGAAGGGGGGTCTTGGGGGTATATTTTAAAGTTTGATGGAGGTCTAGGAAACCAGCTAAAAATCTCCCCTTAAGATTCCAACAAGGCCTGGAAACCCTGTATATTTGAATAGAACGCCTTGGGGAAAATATCTAAGAAAAACGTTGTAGAGGAAAAGCCTCGGGGAAATAAAGTTGAAAGAGAAACGGTTAGGAGTTCAAGAGGAAAACACTCTCGGAATTTGACGATAAGAACAGTCTGGGAGAAAAATAATCCTAATGTTTCAAATACAAAAAGACGTCACCGGTACAGGAAGGGTTAAACGGAAATAAGAAACAAATCCACAGTTAGAGATAAGAGATATACAAAGGAGTACAAAGGAAATCAAGCAACAACAGATCTAGTGACCCTTCTAGGTTGCTTGTCCTCCAAAACACTGAGGATCAAGTGTCCAAACAGTGGTTTAGAGTGGGTAAGGGAACATTGGAAAGGGAATTACTGCCCTGGAACTAATGTCCGTGGCATGATTAGGAAGTTAGTAGGGGACAGATGGGTTAGTAACTGAGGGGGGGATAAAATAAAGTTATTAATTTACAAACGCAGTCAGTCGCGGGTTTGATGCGAGATATTTGTCTAGGCGGAGTTTAAATGAATCAACGGTGATGCAGTCTATAACGTTTCGGGGAAGCCCATTCCACAAGTTGACAACTCGATTGAAGAAGAAATTCTTAGATTCGTGTGAGTTAAAAGATTTACCAATAATTTTGCAACCGTTTCCCCGCGTGTAATTAGATTGGTCGATAGTGAAGTACTTACTACAGTTCATATTGTCGATGCCTTTGATGATTTTGAACACTTGAATTAAGTCACCTCTTAATCTGCGCTGGGTTAAAGGAAATAGATTTAATTCTCTAAGACGCTCTTCGTATGGTTTGTTCTTTAGGCTAGGTATCATTTTGGTAACTCTTCGTTGAACTCGTTCTAGCTTGTTTATATCTTTTTGGTAATAAGGGCACCAGGATTGAACGCAGTATTCCAGAAGAGGGCGGACTAAGGAATTGTAAAGGGTTAGGATAACTTCTTTGGATTTATGCTCAAATGACCTGCCTATAAAGCCAATTATTTTGTTTGCCTTCTTAACAACTTCTGAACATTGTCGACTCGGTTTTAGGTTACTCGATATTGTTACTCCCAGATCGGTTTCTCTGTTTACATTCTTAAGCTGAGTGCCATTCATCGAATAGTTTGCTTTCTCATTTAGGTATCCGATATGTAGTACTTTACATTTATCCGCATTGAAACTCATTTGCCAAATTTGGGCCCAACATGACAATTTATCTAGATTGTGTTGCATATCGTCAACTTGTTCTTTTGAGAGTACGCTATTTGCAATTTTTGTATCGTCAGCAAATTTTGAGATTGTACAGGTGAGACCCTCATCTATGTCGTTGATGTAAATTAGAAAGAGAATTGGTCCTAGTACCGATCCCTGGGGTACCCCGTTACTTACATTGGTCCATTTAGATGCCTTACCATTTATGACTACTCTTTGCTTTCTGTCGCTGAGCCAATTTTCTATCCATTTCAACACACCGTCTTGTATTCCATGCGCTTTTAGTTTTAGCAGTAAACGTTTGTGGGGAACTTTGTCAAAGGCCTTTTGAAAATCAAGGTACAGTATATAATATCTACAGCTTTACTCTCATCGTAGAGGTTGAGGATATCGTGGAAGAGTAGTTACTAAGAGGTAAAGTATGTAATTGCACGTACGGTAGTGTTTACGGAGAATATATATAGATAGATAGATTGATAAATAGATAGATAAAGTTGACAAGATAAATCAAAAGAAGATAGATAGTTGAAAAGATAAATAGAAAGAAGGTTGATAAATAGATAGCTAAAGTTGACAAGATAAATCAAAAGAAGATAGATAGTTGAAAAGATAAATAGAAAGAAGGTTGATAAATAGATAGATAAAGTTGACAAGATAAATCAAAAGAAGATAGATAGTTGAAAAGATAAATAGAAAGAAGGTAGATAAATAGATAGATAAAGTTGACAAGATAAATCAAAAGAAGATAGATAGTTGAAAAGATAAATAGAAAGAAGGTTGATGAATAGATAGATAAAGTTGACAAGATAAATCAAAAGAAGATAGATAGTTGAAAAGATAAATAGAAAGATGGTTGATAAATAGATAGATAAAGTTGTCAAGATAAATAAAAAGAAGATAGATAGTTGAAAAGATAAATAGAAAGATGGTTGATAAATAGATGTGATAAATAGATAGATAAAGTTGACAAGATAAATAAATAAGAAGATAGATAGTTGAAAAGATAAATAGAAAGAAGGTTGATGAATAGATGGACAGAGTTGACAAGATGAATAGAAAGGAGATGATTGCTAGAGAGATTGAGTTGACAAGGAAACTGGTAAGAAGATAGATACAGTGAGAGATAAATAGTTGACAAGAATTATTATGTTTTTTTTACACCAAACATCTTCACATTTAAACTCAATTAATCTATCTATCTATCTATTGCCTGACGCCGTGATCCCCGAAGGGGTGGCCACGAACGAACCGCCCCCATGCACCTCTGTCCCCAGTCAGTCGACGCCCCTCCCCCCAACCAGCACCGCCTTCGTTCAAGTAGTTCCTCACTCCATCCTTCCACCTCATATTCGGTCTACCTCTCCCCCTCTGTCCCTCCACCTCGCTCTCGTACACCCTCTTAGTCATTCTCTCGCTTTCCATACGTTCCATATGGCCGAACCATCTCAAGTTGTTCCTTTTCACACTTTCCAGCACATCTACCTCCACACCACACCTCCTTCTTACTTCCTCATTAGTCTGTCTATCCCAATTAATGAAATCAACAAATACATGTGGCACTCCGAGGACTCAAACCCAGGATACTCACATCGAAATTCCGCGCACTATGCATTGATATTTATAGTTGACAAGTAAAATAGAAAGAAGATGGATAGACAGATGGAGAAATTGGTAAATAGAAAGATTAAAAAGAAGAGTAATACGTGAACAGTATGATAAAAAGTAAGTCTAAAAGAAAGCATTAGGAAATGAGAAGAGAAGGAGTAAAAAGGAAGGATGGAGTGGGGAAGGAGGAGGAGGGGAACGGAAGGAAGAGAAGGGAATAATGGAAGAAAGGCAGTGAGAATGGAAGGAAGAGGAGGGGGAGGGGGTGGTGGAGGATGGGGAGGTAATGCAGAGCACATTAGCGTGTCTGGAGCAAATAAGAGAGAGAGAGAGAGAGAGAGAGAGATGAAATTAGCATTTTAAGGAAAATAGCCTCCTTAACTTTCATTGGCAGAGGAAAAATAATGATATTTTTTTAATTACATATTCATTACATTAGGACGAAAATGAATATTCATAAGGGGATATAATTAAGTGTTGTCATTGTTGGTTGTTGTTAATGTTGTTCTAGATTGTTTGTGTTACGGTTGTCGTTGTTCTTGTTGTTATTGTGGCTGTTTTTGTTGTTCTTGTTGTTATTGCGACTTCTGTTATATTTGTTATTAGACTACTACTGCTATTATTTTTGTTGTTCTGGAAGAGAGAGAGAGAGAGAGAGAGAGAGAGAGAGAGAGAGAGAGAAAAAAGAGAAGAGAAGAGAAGAAAAGAGAAGAGATAATAAAGAGAGTGGTGTATTGGAGGAAACGTATGACCTGAATCAGACATAGGGTTCTTCTACCTTCTCTCTCTCTGTGTCTGATTATAGGAGAGTAAAAGAACACCAGCCCTGGGTCTTATATCCGGGTCACGTGTTTCCTCCAATATATACCACTCTCTTTATTATCTCTCTCTCTCTCTCTCTCTCTCTCTCTCTCTCTCTCTCTCTCTCTCTCTCTCTCTCTCTCTCTCTCTCCTATAATCAGAGAGAGAGGGGGGAGGGGGGGGGAGGGAGAATTGACAGAATGAATGACAAGACAACAAACAATTTGAGGAGGAACATTTCAATGACAACGTTGGCATTGAAATGCTCCTCCTCAAATGGTGTATATATATATATACCGGTATATATATATATATATATATACAGTATATATACCGTATAATGTATAATGATTATAGATGGTTATTGCTTCAAAATAGTAAGTAAGCAGTTACTAAAGTAGATTTAACCTCTAAAGTTCTAAAGCCACAAACACACTATTAGCTCAGTACAGCCGGCAGAGAACCCTACTAACTTTTTTGTCCAACTCCGTATCGGGACAAAGTATCGGTAAAACCCTTGGTATATAAACACTGGTGTATAGACTTTGGGTAAAACAGTCTCCAGAACTACCAAACAGCCTCAAGTCCAATTGACAGACGAGCGTTAGGTACAGTTGCCCACATAAGTTCTGGTCCTCGACGTAAAGTTAAGGTGGGATGGGCGTATATATTTGCTCAGTTATTTATCTCTCTCTCTCTCTCTCTCTCTCTCTCTCTCTCTCTCTCTCTCTCTCTCTCTCTATATATATATATATATATATATATATATATATATAGAGAGAGAGAGAGAGAGAGAGAGAGTTTCTTTCATAGACCTCCATCAAGCTTAAAACAAAAATAAACACCCCCTTAGACCTTCCTTCACCTAAATGACACGAAAAGTCTTGGTATTGACATATAAATGGGGCGAAGGGTCTTAAAATCGTCAAACTAATGGGCCGAACGTCTTAAAATCTAAAAAATAATGGGGCCAAACATGAGGGAGAAGGTGGTCCTGAAAAACGAACCATCCTCCCCTCAAGTTTGAAAGTTAAATAGCATGAATGAATTACGAGTCATAGGGTGAATTGAGATGATCGTTACCTTATTAATTGTCACAACTTCCTAAGCTGTCGTCATTAGACGATTTTTATTTAGATTAGGAAGGGTATACGGAAGTCAGAGGGTTAATTGAAAGAGAGAGAGAGAGAGAATCCAAGGTCCGTCTGTTTGAGAGTGAAACGGGGCGAGTAACATCCGTAGGTTATTGTCTGCCAGGGTAAACAATGAGAGAGTTACAAGGAGTTAAAATTAATAGTTAGTATCTCGGAGACCTTGCGGTCCATTCCGAGGAAATACTTGAAGTAGAAACAGAGAAACTGTTTAGTGCCGTACTGCACTCGTTACAAAGTGTGCCAAATACTATCTACTCTCTTCTTGAACTGCTCTACTGAAGAACTATTTACAACGTCGGAGGGAAGTTATTTCCAGGTTGAACAGACCCAATATGTGAACAAGTTTCCACAAATATTAGTGCTGAACCTTTTAATTTCATATTTCCAGCCATGGTTGCGTGTTGTATTAATATAGAGGCTAAGCATTTCGAGAGAAAGAGAGAGAGAGAGAGAGAATTAATCTCGTGATATCGTCTAGGCTATTGTCATAAGGGGGGGAGGGAAGGGAAATGAACATCTGGAAGGACTAAAGAGGTTTGATGGAGGGAGAGGAGGGGAGGAGAGGGAAAGAGGGAGGGGTGGTTAGATGAAGGCTATTGATTCAAAGGGGGGAAGGGAGGGAAAGCTGACGTAACTATCTAATTTTATTTGTATATAGGATGTGAAGGCATATTAAGGTAAAGTTAATGGTTTATTACTTTTATGTATTTATTTTTTGTTTCTTTTAGTTTCCTACCTATACCTCCATCAAGCTTAAACAACTAGAGTAATGAGCTATTGTAACTATTATTTGGGAAGGGTCAAACTGGGAATAGGTTTGGTGGACATTTACAGCCCATTTGCTATAGCACTTTTTGAGTTATAGAGGTTAGACAACAACAAGATACTGCTAACAAAAACCCATATATTCTACTGTTATTACAATAATCAGTGTTCCTCGGAGCTCTCAGTGTATATCAGCCCCTCTTCGTAGAGCACGCAACACCCGTCTTGCAACACAATCCCACCCCTACTCTGTGCAACTCTCCAACCTAAGAGTGAATTGTTATTCTCAATCTTTCTTCTATTCAACAGGGAACTCTCTCCCAGAATCCATCTTTTCCTCGTTCTATGACTTAAATTGCTTCAAACATCGTATGTCCAGGCATTTAGGCTCGAACGTCCCTTGATTTTGGCCCAGTCACTTTTTCAAATCTGGGGGAGGCACTCGTCACAGGCAGTTCTGCCTTTTGACTACCTCACTCACATTTAATATAATATAACAACAAAAATAATGACAACAACAATACTACTAACAAGAACCCACATAACAACAACAACAACAACAACAACACTAGAGCCACTCAGCTGATCCCTGCAAACTACGAGTGTTGGCCAGATTTTCAGGAGGGAGAAGTGGGTGGTTTTTTTTGGATCAACAATAACAACACCAACTCCAACATCAATAACAACACTACTACCACCACCAACAACAACAACAACAAATACAACCACACCAACAATAATACTCGCCATCACCACCAACCTCAACACCAACTCCACTAGCAACAACCACCACCACCAGTAACAACCACCACCACCAGCAGATCAACAACATCACCTCCACCACCACCACCACCACCACCACCACCACCAACAACAACAACCACAACAACAACCACGCCAACAATAACACTCGTCATCACCAAGACTACTATATAGTAACAACTACCAGATCAACAACCTCACCACCTCCACCACCACTTCAACAACAACAACAATATTACCCCCACCACAACCTTAAAAACGCCACCAACAACAACATTCTCACCACCACCTCAAAAACACCACCACCACCAACAATATTTCCACCACAAATTCAACAACAACAACAACAACAATAAAAACAAACCACTCAGCTGATCCCTTACTAACTGCGAGTGTGGACTAGAAGGGAAGGGGGGGGGGGGGAGATTGGGTTAGGCAGGGGGAGGGGGAGATTGAGTTAGGGAGGGTAGGGTTGGAGAGGGGAGATTAAGTTAGGGAGGTTAGGGTTGGAGAGGGGAGATTGGGGTAGGGGAAGGGGAAGGGTAGGGGAAGGGGAAGGGTAGGCTGAGTTAGTTAGGGGAGGGGGAGATTGAGTTAGGGAGGGGAATGTATGAGGGGGGAGATAGGGTTCGGCAGGGGAGCAGGTAGGAGGGGTGAAGGGAGGATAGGGTTAGGGAGGGAAAGATGAGGTGGGGGGCGTCGATCAGATTGTCCACTCAGCTAAGCCCCATTGAACCAGCAGCTCAATTAAGACCCAGGTAGGACTCGCTTGGGGTTACCTGGTTCACCTTCACTATAGTCGGTTTTATTTCGGCTGTCGGTTAATTGAATCCCTTAACAGCTGTTTTCTCGATACGTAATGACAAAATATGAAACTACAATGTCTCTGCATCATAGTTAGACCAGGTTTATATAATTGGCACCATATTTCACTATAAAATCTTCTGAACAACTGAGAAATCTTGATAAGAAGTGCAATTTACCGTCAGCTGAAAACAAAAACACAAACACAAAGAGACTATAGTGCATTCGTTGACCCTTTCTGTACGGGAGGCGTCCTTGTATTGTAGAGCTATCAGTAGACGATTTGTGTGTGTATATGTGAGTCAAATGAAATTGTGTGTGTAAGTGTGTGTGTGTGTGTGTGTGTGTGTGTGTGTGTGTGTGTGTGTGTGTGTGTGTTTTATTGTAGAGCTATCAGTAGACGATTTGTGTGTGTATATGTGAGTCAAATGAAAGTGTGTGTGTGTGTTACTCAGTTACTTGTTCGTCAAGGGGAATCCACGCAATGCGAGCTAAGCTCATTATTATCGCGCCTCCTTAACTGGGAATGTATTGCGTGAAATGCATGTTAAGTGTTTTATGTACTGTTGGAATGGCTGTGGATGTGTGTGTAGTCTGTATTTTAGCCAATTGGCAACATCGGAAACGAAGGCTTAGGGTAGATCTGTATGGTACCATTCTCACTATAGACGGTACCGTCTCGCCCGAAAGCTTAGGTAGCCATCAGCTTAGGTGAACCATTAGTCCAGTAAATCTAGCAATCATTTAACTGGACCTAGAACAAATTGCAATAGAAGGTTTTTTGGCTTTAACTTGTTTATTAGGTCCCTCTGATGAACATATAAAAAGTCTCCAACTTTTGGACACTGGGAAAGTGGTTAATTTGCATAAATTCAAGATGGCCGCCATCCAAAGCTTCAATTTACAGATAACTTTTTTCTGGTTGCTCCTAGACCCTATAAATGTATTATAAACAACGTTTTTTGGCTTTAACTTGTTTATTAGGTCCCTCTGATGAACATATAAAAAGTTTCCAACTTTTGGACACCTGGAAAGTGGTTAATTTACAGCCGAAAAACCTTACAGACAGGCTGAACTGTCTCTTTCACAAGGGGTGACACAGGCACTTTGTGCTTGTATGGGTTTTTTTGACCTGTTGTCCCTCTTTTTTATAAAAAAAACAAAAAACAAAACCATGACGTAGTATGACGTCATTCAGAGCCAATTATGTAATTCATGATAGGAGTTCGTATTCACTTGGATCATCGGTGCTTGCATCAAAGTTGCTATTTTGACAGAGTCCTTTACATTGACCACATGCACTGGAACATTCAAGCTCATTCCGTTTGCAACTACAGCGTTGAGTGTCACAGTTGCCCTTACACTGACATCTGACCAATTTCAGTAGTGAATCAGGAGCCACTGGCGAATCCATCGTCTTCGGTTCAAGCTGTCCCTTCCGCAGACACCAGCCCCATTTCTCGGGGTCCACACAGTTCCCCATCCATTCCTGGACCTGACAATAAACTCGGAACGAGTGGTATTTGGCTGCATCGGTTGTTGGGGGAAGGCTGTGAACTTCAACGGTAGTTGAACTTTTTGCCACCTTGTTGCAAAACTTTGTCTTTTGCAGTCCGTCAAGGGTGTCATTTCCTTTTCCCCCGTACAAATAAACCAAGGCCTTTTCACCAGCTGATGATATCGCGTCTTTACTTCCACTTTGGCAACAGAATGCTTCTATACATTTCAAGAAACCATTGTCTTCCCTCACTTTCCTCAAGGCAGCCCCTTTACCAATACCATACAGTCGTGAGGTTGTGTCACATCCACAGAGTGCATGGACAACTGGCAGGACACGACAGATGCTTTCACCGAGAGCTTCTGCTACTGAGTTAATATGCCAACATTTCCCACCTTCCTTGCTCGACTTGAAGTACAAATCATTCATCCCTCGTTCCGCATAATGACACAACAGCACCAACAAGTCTGTGTCCTCACCTATCACATATGTCACGGTTTCCCTTGCATGCTCAATTCCCTTCTTCGCAATCATGACATCTGCATCTGCTGGCGCATTGACACAGTCAATTCCATTTGCCTTGAATGTTTCACACAATAAGTCAATGAAGTTTTGCTTATTGTCCGAGTTTGACAAGAAGTTTTCCTTTTTTGACCGAAGGGGCATGGTTGGAGTGAACATCACCTTTTGACCAAAGACTCCTTTTGATCGTCGATTGTGTGTCATGTCCTTGGTAGTAGGTCCTGATTTATAACCGTCGAATACAACCACCGGGTTGAGAAAGATTTTGGAAACATGCTTCATGTACATGCTTGCAATGTCCTCAAATGTGTCACCCTTCTTCCATGGAATCCTTTGCAATAAGGAACCACCATCCAGAACATGGGTCACAGTCCTTTCTTCCTCAAATGATTCCAATGACGACTTGGGAACAACAGCAGCTATCTCATCTCCTAGCTGTGGTTTATTGGCTTCCCTGAGCCTCCCCCACTTATCGAACAGAGCAGTAGGGTAGCTAGACAACTCATACGCAAAGACCTCTTCAACACCTAAGTCCCTGTTATTAGCAAAGATGAGGAGCCTCTGGAAAAGGAGCTGTGGGTCGATTGGTACTTTTTCAGCACTGATTGTAACCTTTGCACCCAACGACTCAACTTGATCTTTCTTCCTAAATGAAAAGTCAAAAGCATTGCTACCTTCCATCTTCTGCACAATGTTCATACCAACCTCATACAGTAAATGAGGATTGGCCGAGGCTGGTCCTGTCACACCGTTGGCAATATTCCTGAGTTCATTTGATTCTTGAAATGGATCATAATCCTTGAAGAATGCGAGAACCTTCTCTGTGTCCTTCCTATCTCGTTCATGCCTTGCTTCAGTCATTTCTTTGTGCTGCTCAGAGGTGTGGAAATGCTTCCCTGTCAGTTCTTGCATAACTTCACTCACCTCAGCGCAGGCTGGCATAGCAAGTAACCAGCGCAGGCGTTGCGTTTCCTCCATGCCCCTACCACGTGTCAATCCACCATTCGTTTTCAAAGAGCGCATCAAAACCTGCTCTATAACCAAGTCGCTTGGCAGTCCTGCCCACAGCCGATCACTTCGGCGGATCACAAATAGACCGGAGTTCAATTGACAGAACATGTCTGGGTTGAGCTGCTCAAGTTCAATCATGTCTTGAATGTACACATGGGCTGACTTGGCATAATTGTTATGACCACACGCTGCAAAGTACGGCAACATCTCCTGGAGTGTTCCGAGGTACAGTAGGAAATCGCCCATTCTCAGTGCCCTCAGGAAGCGACGCAGCAGGTCAATCATGTCCATGTATTGAATCCATAGCTTTCCCATCTTATGCTCTGCTAAGGAGCTCTTCTCAGCTTTAAGTTTTTCAGAAATTCTGTTGAAAACGTCTTTACTGCAGACTTCATCCGGTGAAACGTCTTCACGCAACAGCTTATCCAAAAGATCTGCAGCCTCCTGGAAGTCCTTGCATGCGTCACTTTCCTCATCTACCATTGAGAGGTTGACACCGTATGCCCTGCCTAACACAATCGAACTCAAGGCTGTGTCAACCAAGAAGTGGCCTCTGATTGCTCGTGCATAGGCTTTCCCACTCAGCATTTGGGTCACAGCATTTTCAGCGTATATAAGTTCCAAAACCTCCTTAAGCCCAGATGCTTCCATAACATGGCCCATGCATCCCAAAAAGCTCATCACAGAGTGAAAGCCACCAAGGTTCAAAACAATGGGTTTCAGTTCGCTTCCTTCCTTCTCATGAACAATGATCGTCTTCGCTTTCCAATAAAGCGGTTGGTCGAATGTCAGCATTGGCGTCGTTCCCTGGCGATGGCTTTCTGCAGCAACGAAGTGAAGTGTTGAGTAAATACAACTCATGTCCGTAGGGTCCATGTCAATCATGGGCAAGAAATGGACGGATGATTTCCCTGGGTGTGGTCCATGGCACACACTCTGCATTAAGCCGGACCAGCCTGGTCGTTTTGGTCGAAGCAACCATGACGTTTTCCACAGTATGTCCAGATTTTCAAGCTTGTCAGATGCTGAAATGGGGTCAAGCTTTCTAAATTCGAGAGGCTCACCCTTCTTGCGAACACTGCGGTAGTATTTGATTTCAATTTGAGCTGCCGTGAAGTTGTTTTCAGGTGACTGCAATCTTGGTATTGATGTTGTGTCTCTTACTTCAGGGGTGACAGCAACAATTATACCCATACCATGGTATGTTCCTCGCCCATCAAGCGTACGCAAGTTGTGATCAACATTGTCTGCAACGAACTGTCCAAACCTGCCTGCAGTGGATATGTTGGTGCCCCTGAAATTGGCAGCACACTTCGAAAACCTCAAAAACTTCTGCGTAAGGCAGACAGAAGCCGTGGCTGTGTAAACTGTCCACAAGAAAGCGGGAACCAAAGTGCTGGTGCATTTGAACCGCCAATCCATACTGAATGGGTGCTACAATGGCCCTTGGTCTGGTAAGTTGCACGATACTTTGTCCAATTGATGCAACTTCAAGATCACATGACTTGCCACTGAACGTCTCTTGCAGCAATATACGAAGGGACTGCGGAACGTACGCCACATTCTTTTCCAGCGACCGGAGTTCAGAAGGATCTGGATAGAAATCTCTACAAGTATCAATGTTCTTTATATCTGCTTTGATCAACCGTGCCGCAGCCCTGACTATCTTTCTTTGTTCTGCTTCCTCATCATCAGTCTGTGGTGAGTCTTTGAATTGTTGCAAAATCTTTGCAGCACTTTCTTTGACAGTTACAACATCGCTGCGTCCATGCACGTTACTAATAACCAGTTCATCCCCAAAATATGAAATAAGTTTCTGTTTCATGTATTTTACACTATACGCTTCAACATCAGGGCACAACTGGGACATTCTATCAACGAGATCAACCACTGTAGTCTGTTCATCATCATTGCCACTGACTAGGTCCTCGATTGCGAGTAGAAATGCTTCCTCTCGTGAGGCATCTACTTTGCGACCCTTGCGAGGAGGTTCACTGTCTGCGGAATCACGATATTTGGAGGGGATCTGCCTATGTGTCTGGAAATTTGAGCTGCACTGCTTGTGATATATTGCGTCAGCTGCTGGAAGATCGCGTGCAAAGTTAATTCGGCCTCTAACAGTGTCAGCCCACTCATCAGCCCTGGCATCACATGCAGAAAGTATTGTCCTTTGAAAGTTGAAGGTGCGTACTGGATACACTTCTTCTGAATCATGCTTTGTGTCCAAATAGATTTTTGTACCACAAAAAAAGCAGTTCTCTGTAAAACAAAAGTCTGGTGTCTGAGAACGAAGAGCAGGTTTTTCAGGACGTTTCTTCTGCTTCCCAGGAATTCTATTTGGCTTCGTATTGACATGCTTCTTTCGGCAATCAATGTGCACCGTTTGGCCCTCGGACACGGTAATTGATGGCGTTCCACGTTCAGTACTGGCCTTGTTGATAGTATCTGCTCCCTTCGCCCTCAGCTTGACTGTTTCTCCTTCGTCTAACGTGTTTGAGCAAATGCCGCAGGGATTATGCACCACCTCTTCTTCCATGGCTTCGGTAGATGTCGCACCAATCTGTTGAAACAAGATGATGGGATTAGTATAGGCCTAGGCAAAATGTAATAGACAATAATGTGCAGTAAAGGTAGGGCTTGACCTAGAACAAATTGCAATAGAAGGTTTTTTGGCTGTAAGGTTTTTTGGCTGTAAATTAACCACTTTCCAGGTGTCCAAAAGTTGGAGACTTTTTATATGTTCATCAGAGGGACCTAATAAACAAGTTAAAGCCAAAAAACGTTGTTTGTAATACATTTATAGGGTCTAGGAGCAACCAGAAAAAAGTTATCTGTAAATTGAAGCTTTGGATGGCGGCCATCTTGAATTTATGCAAATTAACCACTTTCCCGGTGTCCAAAAGTTGGAGACTTTTTATATGTTCATCAGAGGGACCTAATAAACAAGTTAAAGCCAAAAAACCTTCTATTGCAATTTGTTCTAAGTCCAGCCCTACTTTGACTGGTCTACATATGATGCCCATCTCGCCTTGTACCATTTTTGCCAACCCCAGATGGGACGTCACAACGTCGTCCACTTATTCCAGGTACCTATTTACAGCTAGGTGAACTGAGGCTAACACATGAAAGGAGACAAGCCCAATTTGTCTCCGCCCGGCCGGGGATTGAACCCCCGACCCCTCGTGTGTGAGACGAGAGCTCTATCTACTAGGCTACGGGCTGTGTGTGTGTGTGTGTGTGTTTTATTGTAGAGCTATCAGTAGACGATTTGTGTGTGTATATGTGAGTGAAATGAAAGTGTGTGTGTAAGTGTGTGCGTGTTTGTGTGTGTGTGTGTGTGTGTGTGTTTGCGTGCGCGTGTGTTTGCGTGCGCGTGTGAGAGAGTGAAATGAAAGTGGGTGTGCATGTGAGACTGTTTGAGCCTGGAGCAATACTGACTTTATCCACTGGAGTTTGGTGGGAGGCGGTGGTATTGATTCTAGTTGACTCTTTCTAGTTTGGCCAATTGGACTTCTTCTTTACTTAGTCAGGAGTTAACCCATTCTGTACCGGCGACGTCTTTTAAAGTTTATTCTAGCTATATTTAGACGATTTTGTGTGGTCTAAAAAGGATCTGTGGTAGCAAAAAATTGTTAAGTGAGTTAGTTCGAAGCCTGTTAATTGCTGGAGGCCCTTTCTAAACTGAATACAATCTTCTATTAGTAGATGAAATAGTGAAATCACATAATAATACGTCGCCGGTACAGAAGAGGTTAACCCATTCTGGTGTCGATTTTTTTCTGGCGAGCGATAGCGAGCTTTCAATTAAAACTAAATCTGCATTTGGCCGGGAAATCTTTCTACTGAAAAATTTACAAATTTAGCTTGAAGGGGAATCTGGAAAGATTGTCTTTTTTGATGGATATCTAGAGCAAAAACTAAAGAAAAATGCTCATACAACCACAATGAAAATTCTCATTGTTAATTTATAGATAATAAAGAATACAACTCCAAAGCGTCAGATCAGTGGGTGTTAGCCCTCGAAATAGAGAGAACTAGTGCAGTAAAAATGTGTGTGTGTGTGTGTGGGGGGGGGGGGTGTTTGTGTGTATGTGTATGTGTGTGTTTGTGAGAGAGGCCTGGAGCTATACGGACTTTATACACTAGAGTTTGGTGGGAGGTGAGTGGTGTACTGGTGTATTTGTTTGTATTTGTTTGTATTGTTTTATTTATTTTTACTTTGTGGTGCTTCTGTTATAATAGTGACGGTTCTAATGTTATAGTTATAGAGACGGTTCTAATGTTATGGTTATTATCATCATGTGTATAATAATCCTTTAGTAGCTTCCTGCTGGTGTCATTTATTATTTATTCTTATTTAATGAACTAATTTATGTTGAAATAGCAAGACTGAGCATTGTGATCCTGACGCAGTAATTACACTCTGAAAGGCCTGAGGGGAGAGAGGAGTTTACAAGAGAGAGAGAGTGTAAAATGCGATACCGTACTGATATATCATGGATTTACTGATAATAATGTGTAATAAAGAGAGTGTGAGAGTGAGACAGACAGACATACAGACAGACAGAGATACAGGGGGGGGGGGGGATGGAGAGGGAGAGAGGAGGGTAAATTGGTGAGGAAGGGTTGGAGGGGGTGAGGCCAAGATAATATTTACAGAAGTGGTGGAGAGTGGGATGGGTGGAGAGGGAGGAGGAGTTGGAGGAAGAGGAGTACAAAGGAGTACAAAGGAGATCAAGCAACAACAGATCTAGTGACCCTTCTAGGTTGCTTGTCCTCCAAAACACTGAGGATCAAGTGTCCAAACAGTGGTTTAGAGTGGGAAAGGGAATTACTGCCCTGGAACTAATGTCCGTGGCAGGATTAGGAAGTTAGTAGAGGACAGATGGGTTAGTAACTGAGGGGGGGATAAAATAAAGTTATTCATTTACAAACGCAGTCAGTCGCGGGTTTCATGAGAGATATTTGTCTAGGCGGAGTTTAAATGAATCAACGGTGATGCAGTCTATAACGTTTCGGGGAAGCCCATTCCACAAGTTGACAACTCGATTGAAGAAGAAATTCTTAGATTCGTGCAAGTTAAAAGATTTTCTAATAATTTTGCAACCGTTTCCCCGCGTGTAATTAGATTGGTCGATAGTGAAGTACTTACTACAGTTCATATTGTCGATGCCTTTGATGATTTTGAACACTTGAATTAAGTCACCTCTTAATCTGCGCTGGGTTAAAGGAAATAGATTTAATTCTCTAAGACGCTCTTCGTATGGTTTGTTCTTTAGGCTAGGTATCATTTTGGTAACTCTACGTTGAACTCGTTCTAGCTTGTTTATATCTTTTTGGTAATAAGGGCACCAGGATTGAACGCAGTATTCTAGAAGAGGGCGGACTAAGGAATTGTAAAGGGTTAGGATAACTTCTTTGGATTTATGCTCAAATGACCTGCCTATAAAGCCAATTATTTTGTTTGCCTTCTTAACAACTTCTGAACATTGTTGACTCGGTTTTAGGTTACTCGATATTGTTACTCCCAGATCGGTTTCTCTGTTTACATTCTTAAGCTGAGTGCCATTCATCGAATAGTTTGCTTTCTCATTTAGGTATCCGACATGTAGTACTTTACATTTATCCGCATTGAAACTCATTTGCCAAATTTGGGCCCAACATGACAATTTATCTAGATTGTGTTGCATATCGTCAACTTGTTCTTTTGAGAGTACGCTATTTGCAATTTTTGTATCGTCAGCAAATTTTGAGATTGTACAGGTGAGACCCTCATCTATGTCGTTGATGTAAATTAGAAAGATAATTGGTCCTAGTACCGATCCCTGGGGTACCCCGCTACTTACATTGGTCCATTTAGATGCCTTCCCGTTTATGACTACCCTTTGCTTTCTGTTGCTGAGCCAATTTTCTATCCATTTCAACACACCGTCTTGTATTCCATGCGCTTTTAGTTTTAGCAGTAAACGTTTGTGGGGAACTTTGTCAAAGGCCTTTTGAAAATCAAGGTATATAATATCTACAGCTTTACTCTCATCGTAGAGGTTGAGGATATCGTGGAAGAAGTCTAAGAGGTTTGTTAAACAGGAACGTTTTTTACGAAAGCTGTGTTGAGTATCTTTAAGTATGTTATTTTCCTCTAAGTGATTTATGAGTCTGTCTCGTATGACCGTTTCTAGCATTTTACATACAACTGAGGTTAAGCTAATTGGACGATAGTTACTGGGTAGGGATTTGCTGCCTTTTTTGAATATCGGTGTTACGTTGGCTAGCTTCCACTGATCAGGCATAGTTCCAGACTACAAGGATTTATTGAATAGTAATGTCAGTGGTTTGGAGAGCTCATCCTTAGCTTCCTTTAGAACTCTAGGCGAGATTGTATCAGGTCCTGGCGTTTTATTTACGTTTATCTAAACAATTCAATACTTCTCTCTCTGTAACGGTGATATTGCTTAGAACATCTGAATTATCAATCTGAATCGGCGATGGTGTAGGGATATCACTGAGGTCTTCTGTTGTAAAAACTGATGCAAAGAAGGTATTGAGGGCATTACTCATTTGTACTTCGTCTTTGGTGTATTCTCCATTTTCATCGACTAACGGTCCAACAGTTGAAGTAACTACTTTTTTCTTTCTGATATAACTATAGAATTCTTTCGGGTTTGTTTTACTTTGATTCGCAATATGTAACTCTAAGGTCTTTTTACTTTGCTTAATTAACTTTTTGGCTTTGCGTCGTAGCTCTACAAATTTCACCCGTTCTTCGTCATTTTGTGAGGATTTTAATCTATCATTAGCAAAAAATTTAGCAAGCAGGCAGTTTGAAATATCTTTATTCCACCATTTGGGCTTATTATTATGGCCTGGACGCCGTATTTTCGATGGTATGCAGTCTTGCACTGCTTTTAAGTAAGTGGTTTCGAATAACTTCCAAGATGTATTTATGTCGTTATTGTTAATTAAAAAGCTCCAGTCAGTTTCTTTAAACATAGCTCTAAGTTTATGGAAGTTTGCTTTCTTGAAATTAGGGACTTTTTCGATGCTACAATTTGGTTCGTTAGTAGTAAAGTTTAAAGTGAAAGTTATCGTACGATGGTCGCTGTTACTAAATTCATCACCAACATTCAAATTCTCTATCAATTCTTCTTTTGTTGCAAGTACAATGTCAAGAACGTTATTACCACGGGTCGGCGTTCGAACAAATTGATAAAGCGAACTCTCTTGCAAGTTCGTATACAAGTCATGTCCGGAGTGTGAAGTAAGAGTATCGCCCCACTTGGTCACAGGTAAATTAAAGTTGCCCAAAATTACGGTATCTTGTGAGTTACTTACATCTTCAATTTGTTCGTAAATTTCTCGGTCAGTTTGCACTGATTGAGCTGGAGGTCTGTATATTAACGCAAGTATTATTTTTGTAACTTTATTATTCTTTATTAGCACAAAAGATGTGTCGACGTTCACAATTTGAGGTTTTGACACGAGGGTCGGGTTAAGACTTTCTTTGATATAAAATAAAATAAAACGCCACCTCCAGAGGAGGTGGTGGTGGTGGTGGAGAGTTAAATGAGGAATGAGGGGTTGAAAAGAGGGATGGAGAGAGAGAGAGAGAGAGAGAGAAAGAGAGAGATGATAAGGAGGACGAGAGTGTATTAGAGGTATAGAATGAGGAACGGAATGAGAAAGTAAGGGGTAGAGGGAGAGAATGAAGGAGGAAGGAAGAAATTGAGGGAACGAAGGAAGAAAGAGAATGAGGGAGAAAGAAAAGGGGGAAGAGAATGAGGGAACGAGGAAATAAGAAGGATGGGGAAGGAAGAGAATGAGGGAGGGAGGGAGGGAGGTTGAAGGAAGGAGCGATATAATATGGGAGGAAGGGAGAGAAAAATAGTTGGAAAGAAGATAATAAAGCAGAATGAGAGAGAGAGAGAGAGAGAGAGAGAGAGAGAACATTGGTGGAGACAGGCGACAATGGAAGTAAACCTTAATCTCATTATTGATTCTTGCCTCGGGGTGACTGTGTCGCCTCCCCTACACCCCCCCCCCCCCCACACACACACACACACACAGTTTATGTGTGTTTGAATTTATATACAGTATATATATATATACCGGTATATATATATATATATATATATATATATATATATATATATTTATTTTATAAGCTCTCTTCTGTTTCTTTACCTGTTTAGGGTAATAATGAATAATTAAATGTATAAACTGGTATATAAACCCTAGCCCCTTGAATTCTGTCTCCTTTGTGGATGGATATGGAGGGTTGTTATCCTGCTCCTGCTGCTACAACAACCATAGCCTGGCTGACCCATGACCTTGACCTGGCTGACCCTGGGGACGTTCGGGTGTTATATTGCCTTATAGTTATATCGTTGCATTATCTTAACCCCTTTAACACCATGACGTCATTTTTGCCTTTGATCATGGCTTTAATTAGACGATTTTATGCAGTTATGAAGCACCTATGTTATTCAGAGGGTGCATTGAGTGTGTATCTGAGTGTGTTTGTGTGTGTGTGTTCGCTTGTATGTACAGTATGTGTGTGTAAGGGAGGAGAGTGGCCCACACTGTATACGGCTTCAGCATAATATTATACTGCATTATTCGCCCAGACAAGGTGTTCTAAATATAACACACACGCGCAAGGCTAAGTTTACATCAAGTACCCAGAGCGGTAGAAAATATGGTGTGTGTGGGTGTGTGTGCGTGTATATGTGTGTGTGTGTGTATTTATGTGTATTTATCTATGAGTGTGTATTTGTGTGTATCTAGTCAAAACAAGTTTGGTTCAGCCGCGGGTGACCTTTGTGAAGCAATAGCAATGCTGGCAAAGAAACTTGCATCATCACCATGCGTGAACATAGAAGCTCTGACAGCATGTCGCCTGATACCTTTAAATAAGAATCCAGGAGTAAGACCAGTAGGCGTTGGGGAAGTTCTTAGAAGGATTATAGGAAAAGCAATCATGTCTATATTTGGAAAAGATGTACAAAGAGCAGTGGGCAACTTACAAGTATGTGCAGGACAGCAAGCCGGAGGAGAAGCAGCAATACATGCAATGGGGAAGGTGTATCATGAGGAAGATTGTGAAGCGGTACTGCTAGTGGATGCAACAAATGCCTTTAACACCATTAACATCAAGATCAAATGCCCGAGCATCACAAAGTACATAGAAAATACTTATAAGGAGCCAGCTAACCTGTATATAGTTGGAAGCACAAAGAAGGAAGAAATGAAAATTCTCAAATCAAATGAAGGAACAACGCAAGGAGATCCAGTGGCAATGGCAATGTACGCACTGGCACTATCAATTCTGCAGCAGAAAATAAAACATGAGGTAACCCGAGTGAAACAAGTGGCGTATGCAGATGACCTCACAGGTGCAGGAAAAATAGGGGATCTCAAAGAATGGTGGCGGAGAGTACAATCGGTAGGCGAAGTCATTGGGTACCATCCGAATGCTAGTAAATCTGTACTAATAGTGAAAGAAAACAAGTATGAAGAAGCGGTGCGGACTTTTGATGGGACAGGAGTGAAGATTACAAAGGAGGGTCAACGCCATTTGGGAGCAGTAATAGGCACAGAAGAATGCAAGAGAGACTATGTGTGAAAAAAGGTAGCGGAGTGGGTAAAGGAAGTGAAAACCCTGGCAGACATTGCGAAATCTGAACCACATGCTGCATATACTGCCTTCACATATGGTGTTAAGCACAGATGGACCTTTCTTATGAGAACAGTGCCTGGCATTAGACAGATGCTCCAACCGCTTGAAGAAGCAATCAGAGGAGCATTCATACCGGCCTTAACAGAGATGGAAGGCGTCACGCAAGAGCTAAGAGATCTATTAGCTCTTCCGCCAAGGTTCGGAGGTATGGGGATCATAAACCCAGTGGAGGCGGCACAACATGAGTACCAAAATTCCCTTAAACTTACTACGTCTCTGACAGAAAAAATACGGGAGCAAAATGAAAATGATGAGGTGGACGAAGAGGAACAACGAAATGCAAGACAGGAAATTACAAAGAGCAGAGAAGAGAGACAGAAACATAGCCTAGAACAAATTAAGACCAGATGTAGGGAAGAACTGAAAATGAGAGTTGAGATGGCACAAGACACGGGGGGCTTCAAATTGGCTCACATCATTACCAATAAAGGAGAAAGGCTTCAGCTTAAATAAACAAGAATTCAATGATGCCGTAGCCTTGAGGTATGGGTGGCCAGTTTCGAACCTGCCGCTGAAATGTGCATGTGGTGAAATAAACAACTCGGACCACTGTATGACTTGTAAGAAAGGAGGATTCATCTGTATCCGGCATGATGAAGTACGAGACATCACTGCACAAATGCTGGACGAGGTGTGCCATGATGTCAGAATCGAACCGGAACTTCTGCCTATGGACGGACAGCGCTTGGCCCACAATACTGCAAATACTTCAAATGAAGCAAGAGTGGACGCAAGTGCTCGAGGTTTTTGGACGAGGGGACAACGGGCTTTTTTCGACATCAGAATCTTCAACCCAAGAGCACAAACATATCGTGAGCGAGGACACAAGGCGGCATACTTGAGAAACGAAAGTGAGAAAAAACGCGCTTATGAAGAAAGAATTTTGAACAGGGATCAAGGAAGCTTTACTCCTCTGGTCTTCTCATCGTCGGGAGGTATGGGACCTTCTGCAAGTGTCTTCTATGCCAGATTAGCTGAACAAATATCGGAGAAAAAGTGCCAGCATAGAAGCCAAGTCATAACTTGGATGAGATGCCGGCTCTCTTTCTCTCTTCTCAGGTCTGCACTCCTATGTCTCAGGGGTACAAGGTCCTCCCCGCTACAGAGGACAAGAGTGAGAGACTTGGACTTTGAAATGGTCGTGGCGGAGGGACGAGTTGGGGAACAACTAGGTTGATTGTAGGGAGGTACTGGTACAATAAGATAAACTACAATGTAACTAGAATAAGATAGATTGTACAGCACTTTGTAACTGTCACCTTAATAAAAAAAAAAAAAAAAAAAAAATAGAAGGAAACATGCTTACATTACTGAAATGTTTGTGGACATGCAGTAATGCAAGTAATGGTCACTCTTCTGTAAATCTAAAATGGCTTACTTAAGAATGGGAAAGGGGTAGGACCTTTTTTTTTTTTTTTTTTTTTTTTTTTTTTTTTAATTTGTGTGTATCTACAGTATATATGTGCTTTTGTGTGTGTGTGTGTGTGTGTGTGTGTGTTTAGGCATCAGTGATATATATTTATGCTTTCCCTTGTGTGAATATTTATTTACGTTTGCAGTTGTGTGCTTGTTCTATATTATTTTTGTTTTTCAGTTTCCTCCCAAGACCTCCATCAAACTTAATAAACATCCCCAAGACCCCCTTTCCAGTTAAATTTGTAAACGAAATTGGTAGAAAAATGCCACGGCCAAAGTCCGGGTTCTTTTAAATTGCAGACTCGCTATCGCTTGCCAGGAAAGAAAAGCGACAGCTAAAATGTACGAAAGGTCTTAATACTAACAGAGAAATGGGGCAAAAGGTCTAAAACTCGCCCAACTAATGGGGTGCACGTCTTAAAATATCAAAAGTAATTGGGCTAGACATGAGGGAGAAGGAGGGTCAGAAAAACCAACCACCACCCCTTATCGGCTATCAATGCCTCACTAAGTGTCTTGTATTATCAGAAATCCTCTAATTTATGTGTTGAGTTGAAAACAAAAATCTATCTATATACCGGGTACTCAGGCATATAATATATATACCGGTATATATATATATATTTTATTTTTTGTTTATTTTTGTTTTTTTCATCCATTACAAACATCACAGGCCTTAGAAAGAATGTTTGGTGAAAGGCATTGTCACACGAGCGCTTTTTCCATCTTTATTTTCGAGCAATGTAGTCTGTATGCTTCAAATGTTTAAAGTTTTATCAGTATTCAGTCACCTAACCTATTCAGCCTTTTCAATCTAATCACCGATCTCAATGTGGAAGAACCCCGAAATATTGCGAGAAAATATTTGCTCCTCGAAAATTGGCGGAAAAATCGCTCGTGTGACACCGGCTTAAGATGGTAAATTCCCTGACTCATTCAATCTCGCTTCCCTTCACACACACACACACACACACACACACACATACATACATACACACTCACTGTCACTCTCTCATTCACTCTCTCTCTCTCTCTCTCTCTTCCTCCTTCTTCTGGGTCCCTCACAGATTAATTCCCTGCCTGTCGTTCCAATCTAGTCCTCGGATTCAGTCCAATTTTTCACTTATCCTACTTTATCCCCCAATCAATTTTTGCCGTCATGCATTAATGTATTAGCTGTTTTTTATTGTAACTTGTCAAATTTAGGTTATTATTTCTTATTATCTATCTATATCTATCTATCTATCTCTATCTCTACGTATCTATCTATCTCCAATATTATCTATCTATATCTATCTCTATATCTACGTATCTATCTATCTCCAATATTATCTATCTATCTCTATCTCTACGTATCTATCTATCTCCAATATTATCTATCTATATATATCTATCTATCTCTATCTCTACGTATATATCTATCTATCTATCTCTATCTCTACGTATCTATCTATCTCCAATATTATCTATCTATCTATCTCTATCTCTACGTATCTATCTATCTCCAATATTATCTATCTATATCTATCTATCTATCTCTACGTATCTATCTATCTCCAATATTTGTCCCCTCCTTCCCTCTTTCCACCCACTTCTTCCCATGTCTCCACCTGTTCATCACCACCACCACCACCAGCACCTTACCTCCGATCCATCTCATCTCCACCACTTCTCCCCTTTCACAACCTCACCATCTTCGTCTCTTCCCCACATCTCCACCACCACCTCTCCCCTTTCAGCACTTCACCACCAATCCCTCTCACCTCTCCCTCATGTCTCCCCCTCCCCCCCCCCCCCTTCCCCTCACCCCTCACCCCCAGCAGGAGGCCGTCATCACCCCACGAAGGAGTTATCGACTATCGGCTCTCCCTCCACCATGGCCCAAATTAAACTCTGCTCCCTCCTGTCCCCCCCCCCCCACCCTTTTCATCCCACCATAATCCAGGAGGGCTATCACATGCACTTCCCCTCCTTAGCTTTATTGCACTATATTTATTTTGCTTGTTTATTGGTTTTATTGCACTTCCCATCTTCTATTTATTACATTTTTTTATTTTGTTTGCTTAGGGCTATAGTTTGTGTATTTGTTTTAATTGTCTTCCACCACAACTATTTCCTCTTTCACTTCTCTTTCCTCCTAATCCGTCTCTCGCACCATCACCGTTCCATCTCCACCCCCCCCCCCCCTCTTCACACCACCACCATTATCGAGCCCCACTGGCCCTCATTATTTATATTGCATCTTCTATTTTCATTTGATATTTTTATTTTTTATTTGGCTCCCATTTGTAGATTTTACTCAAGTTAGATAGGACCTCTGACAAGCTAATGGGCCTAACCTGTGTCAGCTATATATATGTTACAATAACTGAAAATTGTATGTACCGGTAATGTATATAAACTCCATATGAGGAGGAGCACTTTATTTAAAATGTTTCGCAGATTTTAGTGACCTGAAGAAGCATCTCCACCACATCTCCTCTACCCCTAGTCCATATTCTTATTTATGTTTTCTAGTGTATAATATCTCCACCTCATGTATTTATCTATCCCTTTAGCCATCTCCCCCACCACCATTCCATCTCCCTCACCACCATTTCATCTTCCCCACTACCACTGCTCCATCTCCACCAAATCTCCTCCATCCCTACTACGTCTTGCCTATCTCCTCTCCTCGCCATTGTCTCTCCATCCCAACTTTTTCCCTAACCATCCTTCTAATCTATATTCATCTCCCTCACCACCTCTCCATCCACATCTCTCCACCATCTGCCTCCCCCCCCCCCCACCCCGTACCCACCACCACCACCCAATTACAGTTTGCCCTCCATCTTCATCTCTCTCACCACCATCCCTCCACCGTCCCCAACCACCACCCAATTAGACGCTGCCCCCCACCCCTACCCCCTTCACCACCACTCCATCTCCACCATCGCCCCCACCACCAACCTTCCATCCCCCTCACCACCACTCCATCTCCCCTCCCCCTTCCCCCACCACCAAATTAGAGTCTGCCCCCCCCCCCCCTCCTTTGCACACCACAGACATGCATTATCGAGGAAAATGGCCCTCACTTGCACTTCCCTCATTATTTTCAACACCCAGGAAGTTTTTATTTTATTTTTTATGGTGGGTTGAGGGCACCATCTTTTTCTATATATTAACCATTTATGTAGCCGCTACCCTAAGACGATTTTGATTAGTTTCTGAACCATAATTTCGAACTAAATGAGTGGCAAGTTATTGACCAGTTGTATACATAACAATTTCACATCATGGCCAAAGCATCTCAAACCGTTTATTTCCTTAATACTATAGCTAGAATAAAAGCAATAATATACTATATATATACGGTATGCTGTATATATATATACAGTATATATATATATATCTTATCGATCTATCTTTCTAGTATATCTATTCCCAAATGCTGAAAGGGTTCGTATTTATTACCCCGGCACCATTACACACTACTGCCTCGCCTGATATCGCCTCTTTTGACACACTTATTTTATCCCAGCACTCCTCTCCCCCTTGATGCTTTTATTGGTGCGTGCCGTTAAGGCGAGACGGGTTGCTTTTATGGGCACCCTTCTCCCTCATGCTTAGCCACATTAGTTCTCAGATTGTAAGATGTTTGGATCATTAGTTGGACGATTTTAAGACCTTTCGGCCCTTTTTTTGTCAATATTGTCATTTAGGTGTCAATTTTTTCCTGGCGAGCGATAGCGAGTCTGTCATTTAAGAGGAAGCGGCCTTTGGCTTGGAAAATTTTCTACCGAAAAATGTAAAAACATATGTTGAAAGGAGATCTTGGGATTGTTTTATTAAGTTTGATGGAGGTCTAGGGAAGAAACTAAACATACAATAAAAATATATGAAGAAATCTGCCAAAGAAACTAACCATCGCCTTTATTGCTTCAGTTCTCACATTTTTAGGACCTTTACAGAAGGAAAACGTAGTATAGTTTTCTTGTTTTTATGGCAATGTCACTAACAACCTCCACATTTTTTAGGAGTCGTTTTTATATATACGAACCAATTATATATATATATATATAATTAATGTGTGTATGTATGTTTTTTTTTTTAAAGAGACAGTGAACGGAGGAAGGAAAAACACAGATAAAACAAAAAGGTCCATGTGCCTAAAGGCATCCTCCATTCATAAAATGTTTGTAACAACTGGATTTAAACATTTGTAGATTGTAAGTTTGTGGAAAGCAATTCGAGGGAAGTGAATTCCAAAGAGTAGTATCTCTGGGGATAAATGAATTCTGATAAGCAGAAGTTCTGCATTGTGGAGGAGAAAGTGTAAACTCATGGGCACTCTCAGCTGCCCTAGTTCTACAGGGAAAGATGTGGAGAGGCGGCACAATTGAAGCAAGTTCCTCGGAACAATTGCTGTGAAAATATCTGTAGAATAATGCAAGGGATGCAACGTTTCTTCGTATGGATAATGTAGGAAGGTTCTGTGTGATTGCAGGGTTATTGATTAATCTAATAGCTTTATTTTGAATTTTGTCCAACTGCCTCAATGCAACCACTCCACTTCCACCCCACAGAGGTGAACAGTAATCCATCTGAGAACGCACATGACTTTTATATATCACGGCCAACTGCTCGTCAGTGAAGAATTCTGGAACTCTGTACAGAAGTCCCAGTTTTTTAGAGGCATTCTTAGCAATGCTTCTAACATAATGTGTCCAGCTCAAGTTAGTAGTTAATGTTACACCGAGAATGTCAATACTAGGGGAAGTGGGAATATTTACATCATTAAAAAATATATGGGAGTCAGTGAGATTCTGTCGGTTAGAAAAGTGAATGTACTTGGTTTTCTGTGCATTAAAGGAAACTAGATTCTCTTGTCCCCATTCATTAATTCTAGAAAGGTCCTGGTTCAGAGAAATTGCAGTGTTTATTTTTGAATTTATAAGATCGGGTTGGGTGAAAGAATTGGTAAATGTGAAGGAACTGTGGAGTGTTGAGTCATCTGCGTAGGAATGTATTGGATTATGAGTGGTAGATATGAGATCATTGATATGAATGAGGAACAGAGTTGGGGCCAAAACTGATCCCTGGGGAACACCAACATTTATTGAGTGAAATTGAGAATAAAGGCCATCTACCATTACACATATTTTTCTGTTATGAAGATAAGAAGAAATTAGTGGAACTAATGATGCAAGGCCGTAGTGTGACATCTTCGACAATAAGGATTGATGCCAGACTATCAAATGCCTTTGATATATCCAGTGCTATTGTATGTGTTTCACCATGTTGGTCTGTAGCTTGGTTGATTTGATGCGTAAGAAGGCAAAGAATGTCTGCAGTTGATTGACATCGTTTTAAACCATATTGCCTATCACTGATTAATTTATTATTCTCCAGATGCTTAATTATGTGATTATTTAATATAATTTCAAAGACTTTGCCAAGAGTGGAAGTTGTAGCTATTGGTCTGTAGTTTGATGGATCTGAAGAGGCCCCTTTATTAGGAACTGGATGGATGTTTGCTTCTTTCCAGGGTACTGGGAAGCATGAGGTATGAGTACACAGACGGAAATTTTTTGCCAATACAGGAGCGAGCACCAAGGAGCAATTCTTAAGTACTATTGAAGGAATTTCATCTGGACCAGGAGCCTTATCTACTGAGAGATTCTGCAAAATAGTTTTGACATGTTTGGTGTGGATATTAAGTGAGGGAATTTCAGGCGAATTAAAATTAAGTACAGGAACATCTTGATTTATTTCATCTAAGGTTGAGTTGGTGGAGAAAATATCCGCAAGAAGGTTAGCTTGACCTCGTGGGTCACTTACAAGATTGCCAGTCGGAGATTTTAATGGTGGAATGGATGAAGCAGTAGTGAAGTTGGATTTGAATGAGTTAAGAGTAGACCAAAATATTTTGTTATCATTTGGATTATTTAGAAGTTTATTTGCCTGTTTATGGAGAAAGTTTGATTTAGTTAGGCTTAATACAGTTTTGGCATGATTTCTGATGTTTCTAAAGTAATTAAAGGCTTCATGTGTTTTGATCTTGTGTATGCATTGTAGGCTATTGCTTTTTGTTCAGTTACTCTAGCACAATTATGGTCAAACCATTTAGGTGAATTAGATCTTTTACTGTACTTTTGATGAGGAATAAAAGTTTCCATTCCAATTTTTACAAAATCTTGTATGTGGCTCAAGGTGGAGTGTGCATCATTAGAAAAGAAAGAGGTCCAGGGAATATCAATAAAGAAACCTTGAAGACCCTCCCAGTCTGCCCTATCGTAATGCTATTTTGTCACCAAAACAGGTTCAGAGTGGGAAGGTGTGGTAGGTGATAGACAGGTGGCCTGTATCAGACAGTGATCAGAAGATCCAAGCGGGGACCTCACTGTAACATCATAATTTTCTGAATTGGTTGTTAAAAATAAGTCCAGTAGGTGGGAATTATGATTAGGATTATCTGGTACACGGGTGGGTTGGTTGACTAGTTGAGTGAGATTAAATGAGTCTGCAAATAGCTCACATTCAAGACCAGCATCATCAGTCCTGGCTGAATGAGTGAGCCATTCAACATTATGGACATTAAAATCACCCAACACAGTGATTTCAGAAGAAGCATTTAAGTTGAGGACACTGAGTTGTGAGGACAGAGAATCAAAAAGACTTTGCTCTGGAGAAGTATTTGGGGAACGGTAGATGCAACATATGTATTTAAATTTACCAGCAGAAATTAATTTGTATATAGAATAATCAAAATAGGGACAATTGAAACTAGTAACCTCCTCCAGGGCAATTTCAGATTTTGCGAAGCAACATACACCTCCTTTAGGTCTGAAATTTTGGAGCAGTTGATAACCTGGAAAATTAAATCTAGACGTGTCAGATGTGGATGTTACTTGAGTCTCTGTCAAAAAAAAGGAGAGTAGGGGATTCTGCTTGAAGAAATTGGTGTACAGAATTGATGTTAGAGTGAAGTCCCCTTATATTACTAAAGAAAAAGCTGCACCGACGAGCAGCTTTGGGATGCTGTGCGTCGCTTATTGTTTCTGTGTTGTATATTTACTTTATTTGCATGTTTGTGTGTGTTTAATATATGTTTTCATCTTGTTTTCCTTACTATTCCCCCATTTTCTCTCTCTCTCTCTCTCTCTCTCTCTCTCTCTCTCTCTCTCTCTCTCTCTCTCTCTCTCTCTCTCTCTCTCTCTCTCTCTCTCTCTCTCTCTCTCTCTCTCTTATCCCTGTCACTATATTTTAATCAGGGTAAGTATTATTTATGGGTCTTGTCCCTCCTCCACCTCCTCTCCTTTACTACTTCGTCCTCCACCTCCTCTCTTTTACTCCTTCTAATTATTCCTCTTTAACTCTTTCTCCCCACCTCTTCTTTGCAAACCCTCCTCCACCTCCTTTTTTCATCCTTCTCCTTAACTCTAATTCTTCCCCCAGCCGTTTACTTTCCTTCCTTCGTTCCCTATTTCCTCCCTCCCTCCCTTCCTTTATCTTATCTTACTATTTCTCATCCCATTCATTCATTCTTGCTGTCTACCCTTAGTTCCTTCTTTCGTTCCTTATTCCTCCCCCTTTATCTTATCTTACTATTTCTCATCCCATTCATTCATTCTTGCTGTCTACCCTTAGTTCCTTCTTTCGTTCCTTATTCCTCCTCCCCTTTATCTTATCTTCCTATTTCTCATCCCATTCATTCATTCTTGCTGTCTACCCTTAGTTCCTTCTTTCGTTCCTTATTCCTCCTCCCCTTTATCTTATCTTCCTATTTCTCATCCCATTCATTCATTCTTGCTGTCTACCCTTAGTTCCTTCTTTCGTTCCTTATTCCTCCTCCCCTTTATCTTATCTTCCTATTTCTCATCCCATTCATCTTGCTGTCTACCCTTAGTTCCTTCTTTCGTTCCTTATTCCTCCTCCCCTTTATCTTATCTTCCTATTTCTCATCCCATTCATTCATTCTTGCTGTCTACCCTTAGTTCCTTCTTTCGTTCCTTATTCCTCCTCCCCTTTATCTTATCTTCCTATTTCTCATCCCATTCATTCATTCTTGATGTCTACGTTTACTTTCTTCCCTTTGTTTCTTATTCCTCCCTCCCTCCCTTCCTTCCTTTATCGTAACTTCCTCCCTCTCATCTCATTCTTTCTTTCGGTCTACTCTTTCTTTCCTCCTTTCGTTCCATATTCCTTCCTCCCTCTCTCCCTTCCATCCTTTATCTTGACTTCCTCCCTCTCCTCTCATTCATTCATTCTTTCTTTCCACCCTTACTGTCCTTCCTTCCTTCCTTCCTTAGTCCTTCCCTTTTCCCTTCTTTATTTTATCTTAACTCCCTTCCTCTCTTCGTATTCGTCCTTTCTTTCCACCCTTCAATTTCCTTCCTCCCTTCCTTACTTCTCCCTCCCTCCCTTCCTTCTCCCCTCCCCCTCCCACTTACGCAATCCCAGCCCCAGACGCCTTTTGTTGTGTGATATCCTTTGACTATGGTATCGACAAGCATTCTAGGTTGACCATATACCTGTGTTGCCCTCCCCCCCCTTTACCTTCCTTCCTACTTTCTTTCTTTCTTTCTTTCTTCCTTCCTTCCTTCCTCCTTGCTTCCTACTTGCCTACCTGTTACCCTTCCTTCCTTCCTTCCTAATACCCTACCTACCTACATACTTACGGTACCTATTACCCTTCTTTCCTACCTAATACATACCTACCTATCACCTCTCTTTCCTTCCTTCCTTCCTCCTTGCGTCCTACTTGCCTACCTGTTACCCTTCCTTCCTTCCTTCCTAATACCCTACCTACCTACATACTTACGGTACCTATTACCCTTCTTTCCTACCTAATACATACCTACCTATCACCTCTCTTTCCTTCCTTCCTTCCTCCTTGCGTCCTACTTGCCTACCTGTTACCCTTCCTTCCTTCCTTCCTAATACCCTACCTACCTACATACTTACGGTACCTATTACCCTTCTTTCCTACCTAATACATACCTACCTATCACCTCTCTTTCCTTCCTTTCTTCTTATATCCTTACTTATTACCTTATTCATGCCTACTTTCCTTTCTTCTGTCCCCCCTTCTTTCTTTCTTTCCATACTCCCCTTTCCCTCTGTTCTATCCTTCCTTCCTCCTGCCTTCATTCCTTCCTCTCCTTCTTTCCCCGTCTTCCTTTATTCCACCCCTGCCTACCTTCCTTCCTTCCTCTCCCTCCTTCCCTCTTTCCTCTCCTGCCGCCTTCCATCCTTCCTCCCCTCCTATTTACGCAATCCCACCCCGAGAAACCATGACTGGGATATCGACAAGCTTTCTCTCCCCCCCCCTCCCCCCCCCTTATATCTGTCCTCCCTTCCTTCAAACCATCATTCCTTCATTATGTGCTTTCTTTCTATACCTGCTATCCTTTTTCTTTCTTCCCTAACTGGCTCTACAGTATATCTTCCTACCTTATTTCCTTCCTTCCCGGCTGCCTATATTCCTTCTTTCCTTCCTTTTCTCTCCCTTCCTTCTTTCCTTCCTTCATGTCTTCCTTCTCCCTTCCTCCAGCCGTCCTATCTTTACCCCTGCTTACCTCACTTCCTTCCTTCTTACATTCATTCCTTTATTGAGCCTTTCCTTCCCTCTCTCCCTTCTCTCCTTCCTTCATCCATCCTTCAGCCCTCCTATCTCCCCCCCTGCCTACCGCACTTCCTTCCTTCTTCCACTCCCTTTCCTCCCTCCCCTCCTCCCTTCCTTCTCTCCTTCCTCCCTTTCCCATCCCAAGCTTCCTTTTATACTTATTTCTTACATTTATGCTGTTTTCTTTCCTCTCCTTCCTTCCTCCCATTCCAACCTTCCTTTATGCCTATTTATTACATATTATAGTCTGTGTTCTTTATGCCTATTTATTACATATTATAGTCTGTGTTCTTTATGCCTATTTATTACATATTATAGTCTGTGTTCTTTATGCCTATTTATTACATATTATAGTCTGTGTTCTTTATGCCTATTTATTACATATTATAGTCTGTGTTCTTTATTCCTATTTATTACATATTATAGTCTGTGTTCTTTATGCCTATTTATTACATATTATAGTCTGTGTTCTTTATGCCTATTTATTACATATTATAGTCTGTGTTCTTTCCTTTCCTTCCCGTCTCCCTCTTACTTCCACACTGTCATCCAGAATCTCCATTTTGCTTGTATTATCCCTTGACTAGGATATCGACAAGCTTTCTAATCTTCCTTTATACCTGTGCTGCCTCCCATCTTTCCTTCCTTCCTCCCTTCTTCATTCCTTCCTTCCTTCCTCTATCCCTTGCTCCCTCTCTCCCTCCCTTCCCTTCTTCCTTTCCTCCCTCCATCCCTCCCTCCCTTCCTTCATTCCTTCCCTTCTCCCTTGCATTCCCTCCCTTCCTTCCTTCCTATCTCCCTTGCCTTCCCTTCCTTCTTCCCTTCCTTCTTTCCTTCCCTCCCCAAATCCATCTCTAGGCTCCTTTGATAGAGTGATATCCCTGCACTGGAATATCGACAACCATTCTAAGCTCCCCCTATGCCTGTCCTTCCTTCCTTCAATCCTTCCTTCCTTCACTCACTCACTCACTCACTCACTCCTTCCTTCATTCATATATTGATTCACTCCTTCCTTCATCTATTAATTCATTCAATTCTTCCTTTTTGCATTCCTTCCTTCGTCCCTTCCTTCCTTCCGTCTTCTCATCCTTCCTTCGCCCCTTCCTTCCTTCTTTCCTTCCTTCCTTCCTTCCTTCCTTCTTTCCTTCCTTCCTTCCTTCTTTCCTTCCTTCCTTCCTTCCTCCCATGCTCTCCTCCCGTCTGTCTGCGTGCATGAATCCCTACCGCTATCCCTCTCTCACTTCCCTCCTTCCTTTCTTCCTTCATCATCCCTCCCTCCCTCACCCCTCCCTTCCCGTTTTCACCTCCCTTATTCCTCCCCCTTTTCTCCTCCTCCCTCCTTTCCCTCCATCACCTCCCCTCCCCACCTCTCTCTCTCTCTCTCTCCTCTCTTCTCTCTTCTCTCTTCTCTCTTCTCTCTCTCTCTCTCTCTCTCTCTCTCTCTCTCTCTCTCTCTCTCTCTCTCTCTCTCTCTCTCTCTCTCTCCCTCTCCCCCAATACATTAACCAGTACATCCATCTATCATGAAGGGGGCCACACAAATACGCGGCTCTATTGGTTAGCAGGCCTTTATCTCAGCGGGGGCCACGGGGAGAGAGAGAGAGAGAGTGTGTGAGTATGTGTGAGTGAGAGTGATGAGGTGGATGGGTGGATGAGTGAGAGTTAGTGAGTGTCTGTGAGAGAGAGTTAGTGAGAGTGAGGAGGTGAATGGCTGGGTGAATGGGGGTGAGTGAGTTAGTGAGTGTCTGAGAGAGAGAAAGAGACTTACATAGACTTACATAGATAAACTGGCCACACAGACCTTACGATCCAAACGAGGTGGTCAGGACTTAATTCTAGTATAGATGACAAAGGAAAGGATAGAAAAGAAGAAGGCTCTCTCCCCACCCTCAGTTTCCTCCGGCAATTGCCGTACATGAAAAAGTTGGAAGTGATTAACCTTGCTGGGCTTCGAAATCCCCAGAAGGAATTTACAGGAAAGATTGGAAAAAAAGAAAGGGAAAAAAAAAATTAAAAAAAAAAAAATCTTGCAACCCTTCGCCTTAGCAGCATGTAACGTTTGGGGTTAATTTGAATCATCCAACCCATCACCCTTAGTAGTATGTACATATTTAGTGATGTTTATTATTCTTATTTTTTATTTGTGTATTATTTTTTTTGTCTTTTCTAACGCTCTCTTCAGCTGAACAAATAATAACGGTGATAATTACTGCCTACTCCATACCAATTTTTCTGTGGTATGAATCTATATTTTTCTTAAACGTATCTATAGAGGAGCTGTCTATTACTTTATTTGGAAGTTTGTTCCACTCATCAATTACACTGTGAGTGAAGAAATGTTTTGTTGTATCTAGATTCGCTCTCCGACCTAATAATTTTAAATTGTTTCCTCTTGTAGATGTCTCTTCGGCTTTTTTGAATAACTTATCTAGATTAATGTTACTGAATCCTTTTAGAATTTTAAAACACTATCAATTGGCCTCTCATCCTTCGTTTCTTAAGTGAAAATAGATCAAGTTCTCTCAGTCTTTCATCATATGATTTATTTCTCAATGAAGGGATTAGCTTAGTGGCTCGCCTTTGCACAGATTCCAATTTTTTAACATCCTTTATGAGGTGAGGTGACCAAAACTGCACAGCATATTCGAGGTGTGGTCTCACCATACTTTTGTATAAGGGCAAAACTGTCTTTGCTGTGATAGTGGAAGTTTCTTCTGATGAAACCTAGTGCCCTGTTTGCTTTGTTTGCAGCCGCTGTGCATTGATTGGAAGATTTTAAGTTTTCGTTTATCAGCACTCCCAAGTCTTTTATTTGTGTTACATTTTTTATCTTTTCTTCATTCATGTAGTATTCATATTTATTGTTTTTAGAACCTATTTGCGATATCTGATATTTATTTACATTAAACGGCATTTTCCACTTCTCCGACCATTCTGTGACTTTATTTAAATCAGCTTGAAGGTTTATTCTATCACCTTCGGAAATTATTGCATTACCTATCTTCGTGTCATCCGCGAATTTGGAAATTAGATTATTTATGCCATTATCTAGATCATTGATATATATTATGAACAACACTGGTCCCAATACTGAGCCTTGGGGGACTCCACTAGTTACTTGGCTCCATGTTGATTCCACACCGTTGATAACTACTCTTTGCTTTCTTTCACTTAGCCAGTTTTTAATCCAATCATACGTTTTGCCCTGTATTTCTATGTCTCTTATTTTCTGTAATAATTTATCGTGCGGGACCTTGTCGAAGGCTTTTTGAAAGTCTAGATACACTATGTCGAGGCTTTTAGTGAAGTCATTTAGTTTGTATAGGCTGTCATAAAATTCTATTAAATTAGTTAGGCATGATCTCTTTGCTCTGAATCCGTGTTGACTATTGTTAATGAGGTTATTGTTCTCAAGGAATAATACGATTTTATCCCTTATGATTGATTCACACGTTTTTCCAATTACGGAAGTTAAGCTAATCGGCCTATAGTTATTTGGTAGTGTTTTGTCACCATTTTTAAATATCGGTGTTATATTAGCGGTCTTCCAGTCGGTGGGTACATGTCCTTGTTTAAGTGACATATTTAGTATTATGGTAAGTAATAATATAGTATGGTGAGAGAGAGAGAGAGAGAGAGAGAGAGAGAGAGAGAGAGATGAAAGTGAGCGAGTACGGAATGCTTGTATTGGAGGAAAGACGGAATATTTGGGTATATTTCGTAGCGTTTAAATTACAGAATACTCAAAGGATGTGCAAAAATAACTTAGAGACGGAGACAACGGAATGCTTTTATTGGAGGACAGAAAGAAAATGGGATATGTGACAATATAAATATAAAGTGCAGCAAAAATTTAGAAATGTAGAAAATATACTGTCACACACACACACACACACACACACACACACACACACATACACACATACACACACACACACGAGAGAGAGAGAAATGGGGTGGGTGGAGCGTGAAAAATTGGAGAGGAATGGCGGGAGGGAGCAAGAATATTGTTTATATTAGTGGGGGGACTTGGGCCAAGGGAGGAAAAATGAGAGAGTTACACAGAGTTACACAGATAGCCTACTCAGACCACACAGACCTTGGAATCCCTACTAGGTGGTCCGGCCTTAATACTACCGTACTAGACAATGTCAGTTTATAGTAGAAGTGTAACATTATGGGTCAGGAAATGTCCATAAGGCAAGTTGTTATAGAGTTTAGGAAGAAATTAGTTTGAAAGGGAAATTACACATACATACTGATTAATTCATATTAATCCAATCTCCACCAGATGATCGTCCAGCCTCTTCTTAAACGTATCAAATGAATTACTGTCCACCACCTCCCTTTTTAAGCTAGAGAGAGAGAGTGAGAGGGAATGTGTGATCGATGTTGGGGAGGGAGTGTGGAATGCATTTAATGGATGGCAATGAAAGAAAATGGGAGTATGCGACAATTTAATTGAAGAATGCATCGTGAAATGTAGAATAATACATTGAGAGAGCACGAGAGATATTCTCAGTGTGATACCGGTATTATATATACCGGTACATGCTGTATATATACAGGTATATATATATATATATATATATATATATATATATATATATATATATATATATATATATATATATTTGTGTGTGTGTTTGTGTGTGTGTATATATATATACACAGTATATGAGTATACAAATGTAGCTTTAGATTGAAGTATATTTACGAGAACCCCAATCTGTGGTCATAATTATTCAAAAATGTTCCCACTATTTAATATTTAGCCAAATACATTTCTCCACTTGCAGGGATCATCAGTGGCTTTTAATGCAGGACCTGCATTAAAAGCCACTGATGATCCACGCAAGT
>CM064575.1:3254911-3264494 GCA_032716605.1 Paralithodes platypus
TCTCTCTCTCTCTCTCTCTCTCTCTCTCTCTCTCTCTCTCTCTCTCTCTCTCCCCTGACCTTCCCATATCTTATCAGCTGACTGGCGTATCAAGCGACACATTACTGCTCTCTGTCCGTCTGTCTGTCTGTCTGTCTGTTAAGGTGTCTCTTTATGTCTCTCTCGCTTTAGTCTTTTGTTTCTCACTTTGTACATGTATTTTATGTATTTGTTTCTGTTCGGGCTCTGTATCGAGTCGGCCACCCCCAGCTATGGGGTATATAGCTGAGTGTACCGTATACGTTTCCTACAAGTGTGTTTGTTTATGACGTCTTTCTTATCCTCTTCGTTATACCCTGTTCCAAGTAGGTAGACAAAAACTCTTGAAAAGTAACCTCTATAACTCACAAACGACTAGAGTAATGGAGCTATTATTTCTACCATTTGGGAAGGGTTCAGCCAAGGAATAGGCGTGGACATTTACAACCCATTTCCTCTAGCCCTTTTTTGAGTTACAGAGGTTAGGGTTCACGATTTCTGACCTACCCATTTGGAACAGGGAATAGTATGTCTGTTCTAGTTTACTGTGTATGTCTGTTATGGCTGTGGTCTGTCTAATTTGTTCCCTTTAGTATGACTTTTCTCCGGCTGTCTTTTTCTGTTTTTTTTCTTTTTCTCCCTGGTATGTCCTTTTCTGTCATTTTGCTTCGCCTTTTATCCCCGAGATGTCATTTTTCTCTTCGGTGTGTCCTTTTCTGTCATTTTCTCTCTTCCATGTCTGTCCATCTTGTAACCTTTCTGTCTTTATATATATTGTTTGTCTTTTTGTCTGCCCTTGTATCTCCTTTTATCTTTGTTCTGTCCCTTTCTTTCCCTTTTGTCCCATTTATCTCTTTTCTGTCCTTTTCCCTCTTGTCTGTCCTTTTGCGTCTCTTCTGTCCTGTCCTTTATCTCCGTTTTCTGCCCTTTTCTGTCCTTTTCCCTCTTGTCTGTCCTTTTGCGTCTCTTCTGTCCTGTCCTTTATCTCCGTTTTCTGCCCTTTTCTATATTTTTTTTATTTGTCTCTTTTCTGTTATTTTCTCTTCCCTTTGTCCGTGTCTACCTCGTTCTTCCCATCTCTCTCTCTCTCTCTCTCTCAGCGTGCCAGTCTGTCTTCCTCTCTGCCTGTCTGTCTGTCTGTCTGTCTTCACTCCATTTGTTTAGTTCCCCCCCCCGCCCCATCTCTCTCTGTCTGTCTTTCTTGACCCCCCCCCCCCCACCCTACCTCCCTGCCCTTCCCATTGCTTATGTCTCTTCTTAGTATTGTATGTGCGTATTGTGTTGTATTTTGTGTGGGTGAGTGTGTGTGTGTGTATTGTGTTGTATAGTGTGTGTGTGTGTGTGTGTTTGTTGTGTTGTATATTGTATATGTGTGTGTGTGTGTGTGTGTGTGTGTGTGTGTGTGTGTGTGTGTGTGTGTACACTGTGTAGGAGTGTTTGCATGTGTGTGTAGGAGTGTGTGCTTACGATAATGTTTTATGTAAATTAAGTAAACCCACGATATCACACAAACATTAATGATATCAAGCAGGTCCAACGTCCACAAACTCCCTCCTCAGTATATGTATATATCTGTACGGTACCGTATGCATATATTTCTTGTATGTATATTTTTCTTGTAGTGTATCTTTTTCACATCTCTTTTTATTATGTATGTATATAGTTTATTTGGTGTAGCATATCTTTTTCTGTCTCTCTGGAATTATGTGTGTATATTTCTTGTATGTACGGTATATATTTTGTGTAGCATATATTTTTCACATCTCTTAATATTATGTTTATTTATATTTCATGTAGTAATATCTTTTTCTCTGTCTCTCTGGAATTTCCCCCGCTTCATCCTATCAGGGTAATCCAGATTGCCGGCTCTCTCTCGTCCTCTCACTCTTTTGTCTTCTTCCTTGAGCCGCTCTCCACATCCGCTTTATCCTCTGTTCCTCCTCTGGATTCTCTTATCTTTCTTCCTCGTTCGTTCGTTATTCCTCCTCCTCCTCCTTTTCTTCTCTTGACCATTTTTCTCTTTGATGTTATCCTTTTCTCTACCTCGTAGTCAATAGATTAGTAGTTTTAGATATCCAAACTGCCCCGTAATGACCAATAGGTCTGTTGCAGTTTGTTCTCCTTTCTATTCCTTTGCTATTTCTCTTTGTCTTTCTCCTTCTCTTCCTCATCTTGTTCTTCCTCTTTGTCTTTATCTTCCTCCTCTGTGTCTTTCTCCTTCTCTTCCTCCTCTTGATACCCTTCCTCTTTGTCTTCCTCCTTCTCTTCCTCCTCTTGATACCCTTCCTCTTTGTCTTCTTCCTCCTCCTCTTCCTCCTCTTGACACTCTTTCTCCTTCTCTTCTTCTTTCTCCTCCTTGTCTTTGTATTTATGTTTCCTCTCCTATTCCTTCTCTCGATCCTCCTCCTCTTTGCCTTCCTCCTCCTTTTACTCGATATAATCTTCCTCCTCCTTGTCTTTGTATTTATCTTCCTCCTCCTTTTTTTGACCCTAATCCCCTTTGCCTTCCTCCTCCTCCCTTTTCTTCCTTCTCATTCTCTATTTTCCTTTTCCTTCTTCTCTCTCCTTCCTTCCCTCCTCCTAATTATCAACATTGTGCCAATTATTTTTATCCCCATATTTGCCACTCCCCCTCCCTTCCTTTCCCTCTATTGTCTGTGCCTTCTTTTCCATCCATGCATCCTTTTGTTCTATACCTCCTACTCTCCCCTCTCTTCCTTTTGTTCCACACCTCCTACTCTCCCCTCCCTTCCTTTTGTTCTACACCTCCTACTCTCCCTTCTCATCCTTTTGTTCCACACCTCCTACTCTCCCCTCTCATCTTTTTGTTCTACACCTCCTACTCTCCCCTCTCATCCTTTTGTTCTACACCTCCTACTCTCCCCTCTCATCCTTTTGTTCCACACCTCCTACTCTCCCCTCTCATCTTTTTGTTCTACACCTCCTACTCTCCCCTCTCATCCTTTTGTTCTACACCTCTTACTCTCCCCTCTCATCTTTTTGTTCTACACCTCCTACTCTCCCCTCTCATCTTTTTGTTCTACACCTCCTACTCTCCCCTCTCATCCTTTTGTTCTACACCTCTTACTCTCCCCTCTCTTCCTTTTGTTCCACACCTCCTACTCTCCCCTCTCATCCTTTTGTTCCACACCTCCTAATCTCCCCTCTCATCCTTTTGTTCCACACCTCCTACTCTCCCCTCTCATCCTTTTGTTCCACACCTCCTACTCTCATCCTTTTGTTCCACACCTCCTACTCTCCCCTCTCATCCTTTTGTTCTACACCTCCTACTCTCCCCTCTCTTCCTTTTGTTCCACACCTCCTACTCTCCCCTCTCTTCCTTTTGTTCTCCTACACCTCTTCCTCCTCCTCTCCCTTCTCCCTCTACTCTTCCATTTGTTCTCCTACACCTCATCTCCCTTCTTCATTCATACTTCTTTTTTCCAACCACCTCCTCCTCTCCCTTCTCCTCCTCCTACAAATCATATATTTACTCTTCCTTTTCTTATCCACCTCCTCCTCCTCCTTCCACCAACTATTCCATTTACTCGATCTCTTATTCGCCACCTCCTCTTCTATTTACTCTATCTCTTATTTTCCTCCTTCCTCCTCCTCCCATCCTCCTTCTCCTCCTCCTCCTCTTGTCTCTCCCCTTCCACGCAAGGGTCATTCATTTCTAACCCTTTTTTTATTCCTGTACAGTAATTGCCAGAGGGGTGTGGAGGGTGGGGAGAGAGCCAGGGAGTCTACTTTTACTATTCTACTTTGATTACTATTTTGTTGGGAGGCTCTCTCTCTCTCTCTCTCTCTCTCTCTCTCTCTCTCTCTCTCTCTCTCTCTCTCTCTCTCTCTCCTCTATCTCTCTCTCTCTCTCTCTCTCTCTCTCTCTCTCTCTCTCTCTCTCTCTCTCTCTCTCTTCTCTCCTCTCTTCTCTCATTCTCTCTCTCTCTCTCTCTCTCTCTCTCTCGCTTAACTGCCCTGTAGTTGCTTTGCATGTAATTTTGCTGTGTTTTTTACTGATAAACGTTTGTTTATCGAGACTGCTTTTGTTTACATTTGTACCGGTTTGTGACGACCGACGCTCTAAAGTAAACAAACTATTTGCTTGTTTCATATTATAAAGTTCTAGCACTTATTGTAGATATTTTAGCCCTCACTGTAGTTAAGTGCTTAGCAAACCACCCAGTAGTTATCTTGCATAACATTGTACTGTAGTTTTGACTAATAAACGTTTGTTTTTCAAAATTATATTTGTCAAGTTAGTAGAGACGCTGCCGATACCAGCGCCACCTGTGTACGCATAAACAAACCCTCTTCTTGTATTTTATATATCAAAGTCTAGCCAATACTGTACTTGGTTGAACTTTTGATATTGGTTATCTATAAAAATCGCACACACTAACATTTGTCAAGATAGTTTTAATATTGGGTTAGAATAATTTAGTTACTGTAATACTTTTTGATAGCCTATTTATTAATCGCATTTCAGATACTTGTCACCATAATAATAGGCCTCTCACACTCTTGCCAGGGATATTACTAACTCCATTATTATTAGTATTGTGTCGACCACTGTATAAACTAATATACAGGTTTTAGCCTAACTGTGTCATACTGCTAACATAATTTTATTTTTATTTTCAGGCATAAAATTATGTTCTAGTGCTAACATGTTCTTTTTGTGATTTACAGGCATTAATTGTACCATATTGCTAACCAATATTTTGTGTTACTGTACTGTATACTGCTTTCCAGTTTTCTCACTAGGCTAAATTAACCCTCTCCCACTTTTTTTTCCCAGTAAGTTTTGTAACAAATCACTAGTCCATTTACAATTTTCAGGCTTTAACACTAGATTAGCGGGCTAGCGGTTTATTTATATGTACCGCCCAGCGGGGTGTTTTTAGCCAAAATAGGGCTGTTTACGTGATAATTTTCATGCCTAAATAAGACCCAGAGCGTAAAACAAGTATCTATCCCTGAAAAGACATAAACAGAGCTTTCCAATGACACCATAACGATCCTTTTATGATGGCTAGTTTTCTTGCAACAACCGCGCAAACGCGAGTGCAAAAAGCATGTAATTCGGCACTTTCCCCATACAATTCCGTATATAGCGAGTGAGAGAGGGAGGGAGGAGGTGGGATTCGTGTCAGTAGGTTCACCGCGGTGGTCTGGAGCAGTCATACGCTCGCTACTCTCCTGCCACCACTTGTCTCTCTCTCTCAGCAACATTACGTGCTGAAATTGCCACACGACCTATGTCGAGCGCCGCCAGATAGTCCAGATTTATTATACTCGACTTATGTTGCGCGCCGCTAATTAAGGGTTAACTGTGTCATACTGCTAACATCAATTTTTGTTATATTTTCAGGCATAAATTGTGTTCTTGTGATTAACATATTCTTTTTGTGATTTACAGGCATTAATTGTACCATATTGTTAACAAATATTTTTTGTTACTGTACTGTATACTGTTTTCCAGTTTTCTCACTAGGCTACATTAACCCTCTCCCACTTTTTTTCCAGTAAATTTTGTAACGCATTTCTAGTCCATTTGTGATTTTCAGGCTTTAACTGTGTCATACTGCTAACATCAATTTTTTTTTTTTTTTTCAGGCATAAATTGTGTTCTATTGCTAACATATTGTTTGTAATTTACAGGCATATTAATTTTATCATATTGCTAACAAATTTTGTGTGATTTTCAGGAATTAATTGTATCACATTGCTAACATACATTTTTTGTGATTTTCAGGCTTTAATTGTACCATTTTGCTACCATAAATTTGTGTGATTTTCAGACATATTGTGATTATATCGTCATGGCGCCGCAACGAACCTGCACGAGTTGTTCCGGTAAATTTGGCCCTACCATGTTTGATACTGATGTCCAAATTTGTAGATTTTGCCAGCTCCGAGAGAAGATTGCGGATGAATTTAATGCAGCTCACCGCAAGATCGATGCCCTGACTACGAAGCTTGAATCCCTTCAAGAATTTGCCACACTCAACGTAGGAGTGCCCTCGGCCCAAGAAACCACTACGATGTCAACCGCCATTCCAGTGCATACAGTACCGGTACCCACACCAGCAGCTACGGTACCTTAGATGTTGCAGAAAATAATAATGACTCTACTCTTACTCCCCCCCAGGACAATTTTCAGTTAGTGAGAAACTATGTGCATCCCAGTACCAGTACCAGGAAGGTCATCCCGACAACATGCCAAAACTGCTTCAAAATTCTGGCTATTGACGAGGAAGAGGAAACGGAAGAAGTTCGGCTTGTGGGCGACTCCATGGTCCGTGGCCAACTAACCGAGTTCTGCGCCAGGGCACCCAGGACCAGAAAGCGATTCTGTATCCCAGGTGGCGGCGTGGACGACATTGTTGCGGCTGTGGAAGAGGTTTCCAGGCTCGCCTCCGCAAGCACTACGTACGTCATCCACGTTGGATCTAACGATGTCCAACGGACGCGGTCAGAGGAACTACTCTGCAAGTACCGGCGGCTGATCAGGTCCTTCAAGGAAAAATCTAATAGAATCTTAATTTCAGGAATTGTTCCCCGGATTGATGTAGAAAACCGATTCTACAACATAGCTACCAGTACAAATCGCCGACTAGCCAAACTCTGCAGGGAGGAGGACATCGGCTTTGTCGACACGTGGGATCATTTTTACTATGATAAATCTTTGTTTTCAGGAGATGGTGTACATCTCAATGAAGTAGGAGCTTCACGTCTTGGTGCGTCTGCTGAACTATGCAGTCAAGGATTTCCGTTCAAAAAACGGGGTCAACCAGACCCCAGACAGGGTAGTGTAAGTCAAATACGAACTGAAAATTCAGACAATGCACAATCGGTAACATCCAACTCTAATACTCTTAAGGTGTTTTATGTAAATGCTCGTAGCATACGCAATAAATTTTCAGATCTAGAGGAAATCGTGTTTACAGAACATGATTAATCGGCATTACAGAATCTTGGTTAAATACGGAAGACAGAGACTTTTTAGCCGAATATACGCTTCCTGGTTATACAATGTTTGAGAAAAGTCGGATCAATAGAAATGGAGGAGGAGTTCTGTTTTTTATAAAGGAAAGTCTTAATCCTGTCTTAATGTAAAAACCTCAAATTGCGAATATAGACATATCTTACGTACTATTAAATAATAAACGAGGAACTAAAATAACACTAGCTTTATTATACAGACCCCCATCTCAATCAGTGCAAACTGACAGTGAAATTTATGAACAAATTGCAGAAATAACTAACATACAAGATACCGTAATTCTTGGCGATTTCAACACCTGTGACTAAATGGGGCGATATTCTTACTTCACACTCTGGACACGACCTCTATGCTAACTTGCAAGAGAGTTCACTTTTTCAATTTGTACAATCTCCGACCCGTGGTAATAATGTGCTTGACCTTGTACTCGCAACAAAAGAAGAATTAATAGAGAATTTGAATGTTGGTGATGAATTCAGTAACAGCGACCATTGTACGATAACTTTTACTTTTAAGTTTACTACTAACAAATCAAATAGCAGCATTGAGGAAAGTTCCTAAATTCAAGAAAGCAAATTTTCATAAACTTAAATCAAAGCTTAAAGAAACTGACTGGAGCTTTCTGACTAACAATGACAACATAAATACATCTTGGGAGTGTTTCACAACCACTTACCTTAAGGCAGTGCAAGACTGCATACCATCGAAAATACGGCGTCCAGGCCATAATGATAAGGCCAAATGGTGGAATAAAGATATTTCAGACTGTCTGCTTGCTAAAAAATTTGCTATTGATAGATTAAAATCCTCACAAAATGACGAAGAACGGGTGAAATTTGTAGAACTACGACGCAAAGCCAAAAAGTTAATTAAGCAAAGTAAAAAGACCCTGGAGTTACATGTTGCGAATCAAAGTAAAAACAAACCCGAAAGAATTCTATAGTTATATCAGAAAGAAAAAAGTAGTTACTTCAACTGTTGGACCGTTAGTCGAAGAAAATGGAGAATACACCAAAGACGAAGTACAAATGAGTAATGCCCTCAATACCTTCTTTGCATCAGTTTTTACAACCGAAGACCTCAGTGATATCCCTACACCATCGCCGATTCAGATTGATAATTCAGATGTTCTAAGCAATATCACCGTTACAGAGAGAGAAGTATTGAATTGTTTAGATAAACTCAAGGTAAATAAATGCCTGGACCTGATACAATCTCGCCTAGTGTTCTAAAGAAAGCTAAGCATGAGCTCTCCAAAGCACTGACAGTGGTATTCAATGAATCCTTGCAGTCTGGGACTATGCCTGATCAGTGGAAGCTAGCCAACGTAACACCGATATTCAAAAAAGGCAGCAAATCCCTACCCCGTAACTATCGTCCAATTAGCTTAACCTCAATTGTATGTAACATGTTAGAAACGGTCATAAGAGACAGACTCGTAAATCACTTAGAGGCAAATAACTTACTTAAAGATACTCAACACGGCTTTCGTAAAAAACGTTCCTGTTTAACAAACCTCTTAGACTTCTTCCACGATATCCTTAACCTCTACGATGAGAGTAAAGCTGTAGATATTATATACCTTGATTTTCAAAAGGCCTTTGACAAAGTTCCCCCAAACGTTTACTGCTAAAACTAAAAGCGCATGGAATACAAGACGGTGTGTTGAAATGGATAGAAAATTGGCTCAGCGACAGAAAGCAAAGAGTAGTCATAAACGGTAAGGCATTTAAATGGACCAATGTAAGTAGCGGGGTACCCCAGGGATCGGTACTAGGACCAATTCTCTTTCTAATTTACATCAACGACATAGATGAGGGTCTCACCTGTACAATCTCAAAATTTGCTGACGATACAAAAATTGCAAATAGCGTACTCTCAAAAGAACAAGTTGACGATATGTAACACAATCTAGATAAATTGTCATGTTGGCCCAAATTTGGCAAATGAGTTTCAATGCGGATAAATGTAAAGTACTACATATCGGATACCTAAATGAGAAAGCAAACTATTCGATGAATGGCACTCAGTTTAAGAATGTAAACAGAGAAACCGATCTGGGAGTAACAATATCGAGTAACGTAAAACCGAGTCAACAATGTTCAGAAGTTGTTAAGAAGGCAAACAAAATAATTGGCTTTATAGGCAGGTCATTTGAGCATAAATCCAAAGAAGTTATCCTAACCCTTTACAATTCCTTAGCCCGCCCTCTTCTGGAATACTGCGTTCAATCCTGGTGCCCTTATTACCAAAAAGATATAAACAAGCTAGAATGAGTTCAACGTAGAGTTACCAAAATGATACCTAGCCCTATAATGAGGTTCAACAAACCATACGAAGAGCTGTCTTAGAGAATTAAATCTATTTCCCTTTAACCCAGCGTAGAATTAAGAGGGTGGTACTTAATAATCAAGTGTTTCAAAAATCATCAAAGGCATCGACCAATATGGAAATGTAGTAAGTACTTCACTATCAGACCAATTTCTAATTAAAAAAAACATGCGGGGAAAACGGTTGCAATAAGTTATTGGTAAATCTTTTAACTCCGCACGACTC
>CM064575.1:3264594-3284594 GCA_032716605.1 Paralithodes platypus
CATGTATTATTGAACACCTTACATGTTAGAGAAATAAATGGTACATGTTGGGAAATGTCTTCATCAATTCTTTGTCTTTGTTCACTTCCTCACCCTATAAACTCCGGTGTTCCTCAGGGCTCTGTCCTATCTCCTATTCTCTTTTTAATTTTTATAAATGATCTCCTTAACTGTACCTTAATTCCCATCCATTCATACGCAGACGACTCAACCTTACACTACTCCATTAGTTTTTCAGAACGCCCCAGCCAGCAATCCCTCAACGACAAACGTAATGAAGCCATAGAACTCTTAAATTCTGATCTAAATACTATTTCCAATTGGGGCAGAGAAAACCTTGTTAACTTTAATGCTTCCAAAACCCAATTTCTCCATCTTATCTACCCGTCAGGATCTCCCAGCGGACTATCCCTTATTCTTCAACAATACAAAAATCAACCCTTCATCTTCTCTCAATATTCTTGGTGTCTCTTTTTCTTCTGCTCTCATTTGGAAGGACCATATTACCAGTCTTGCTAAGGCAGCCTCCCAGAAGCTGGGTGTGCTCAACCGCCTTCGGGGGTTCTTTTCCCCTGCACAGCTTCTTGCTCTGTACAGGGCATAGTGTGCCCTTGTATTGAGTATTGTTCACATGTGTGGGGAGGTTCCTCTCACACCGCTCTCCTAGACAAAGTTGAAAGGAAGGCCTTTCGTATCATTAACTCCCGTCCACTCACCAACTCTCTGCAATCTCTCTCTCTCCGCCGCAATGTTGCATCTCTCTCGCTATTCTATCGCTACTATAATAATCAGTGTTCTCAGAGCTATCCCAGTGCATACCACCTCCTTTATGTAGGGCACGTGGTACCCGTCTTGCAACTCACTCCCACCCTATTCTGTGCAACTCTCCAACCCATGAGTGAAACGTTACTCTCAAACTTTCTTCTACTCAACAGCTGAGCTCTGGAACTCTCTCCCAGAATCAGTCTTTCCCTCTTTCTATGACTTAAATTGCTTCAAACTCCGTGTGTCCAGGCATTTTGGCTCGAACGTCCCTTGATTTTGGCCCTGTCACTCTTTCAACTATGGAGGGGGCACTCGCTATAGGCAGTTATGCCTTTTGCCTCCCTCAATCACATAGAAAAAAAAACAAAAAAACAAAAACAAAAATTGCACACGGAGCCATTTTTTGTGACGCATATGCTACAGGGGGGCAATGCCTAGTGAGTTCATTGCTCAATGGGTGGCGTTCTGAGAGTGAGGGTCCGAGTCCGAATGTTGACTATGACAGTTCTCGTGTGATACCGGCTTTACACATTTCACCATCCATCACTCCCATGTGTCACCATTATACGTTACGGCAACACAACTCACCATACATCACAGAATATATAGCTATTTGGAGGATTTATTACTGGCAAGAGAAGAAACAGGTCGGACATGGTTGGCGTAAGTTAAATAAAAGGAAATGGATCGTTTTTCCGGGCATCTTCTTCTTCATGTTTAACCCCATTAGTTTTCAGATTTTATGACGTTAGGCTCATTACTTTGGCGATTTTAAGACCTTTCGCCCAATTTCCTTGTCAATATCAAGACCTTTCGTGCTATTTAGGACTCGATTTTTTTCCTGGCAAATGATAATAAGCCTGTAATTTTGGAAGAACCAGCCTTTACCGAAAAATGTACAAATTAATCTAGAAGGGGGATTTAATGGATGTTTCTTTAAGTTTGATGGATGTCTAGGTAGGAAACTAAAAAATATATGAATATAATAGACCCAAACTATATCCACTGTCCCTGCTTTAAGGGAGAGGTGGAGATTGGAAAGATAATAAATGTTAATCAGGCTAAGAAATGGAAGACAGAAAAACTTATTGTGATTGACAGAAGGAAAATACGGTTACTAGAGAGAGAGAGAGAGAGAGAGAGAGAGAGAGAGAGAGAGAGAGAGAGAGAGAGAGAGAGAGAGAGAGAGAGAGAGAGAGAGAGAGAGAGAGAGAGAGAGAGAGAGAGAGAGAGAGAGAGAGAGAGAGAGAGAGAGAGAGAGAGTAAGCAAACCAACCAACCCGCCTGCTCGTCCTCCTCCCTAAAGCCCCAATTAAGGGAGTCTCGTCTTCCGCTAAACACATCATTACGACCCAGTGTTATGCTACTAATAACGTACACTCAGGGTCAAACAGTTCGCTCACAACCAAGATAAAAGTGTAGGGATATTTAACTCCTTCTGTACCGGCGACGTCTGGTTTACTTTATTTTTGCTACTATTAGACGATTTTCTTCAGTTTAAAATGGGCCTCGAGCAACTAACAGGGTTCAAAGTATCTCACTTTATAATTTTTTACTACCACAGATCCTTGTTAAAGTGCACAATATCGTGTAAATGAACGTAGAATAAGATTACAAAGACGTCGCCGGTACAGAAAGGGTTAAGGGGAGATTTTTATTCATTTGGTCATATATTCATCTATTTACCATAAAGCTTAACAAAAACTTTTCCAATTTCATATTTTGGCGTAGGGATGCGGCGACCCCACCGCCCGCCACTTTGGTGGTGCAAACAGCTTCTGTCGCAGTGGATCACTGGTTCCTATCTTCAGAACATTCCTATGCTTGATATGCTTCCAGCCAGGGCCCCACTTGGGGTAACTAAAATAGCAAAACAGTGGTGGGCCTGCAATCCGGGTGAGGGACTGCTCTGGGTCTGCTCCTTCAGTGCTAAGGGTCATAATCCACTTAGTGGAAATGGCATCGTGGAGTGGGTCAGTGGAGGCAGTTTCTGCCATGGCCATCCCTTTTGGGGCGTTTCCTCTGGAAGCGGGGCGTCAGATAGATGATGATTAAGCTTAAAAACTACCCCCAGATCCCCCATTGAGATATATTTGTACATTTTTGGTAGAAGAAAAAAAATCGACACATAAATGGCATACAAAATCTGAAAATCGCCAAAGTAATAGAACGAATGTTTGAATATCTCAAAACCAATGGGGCTAAACATGAGGCAGAAGGGGTTCCTGAGAAAAACCAAACCTCCCCTTAAGTCGGTGTCTGGGAATCCAGTATTATACAAATGATGATGGCTTAACCCTATTTGTTCCGAAGGGGTCCTTTGGGGGTCCTCCGGGTTGCTCTCCAGTAGTTTGGAGATTTGAAGAAAAAAAGAAAGCAAAATGGGCAAGAGTGATCAGATTTCATTACGGATTGACCGAACATAAATTACGAAACACACAGACAAATAGCCTCCTCCACGATACTACACACACATACTGTATATATAGCATCATCCACTTACCAACACACACACACACACACACACACACACACATACTACCCTACCCCCATACCCTCCAATGAACACACATACGCCCCCATCACCTCCCAAGACACATTGACAGTGTTCACCCTTATCAACCACCACCACCACCATCTGCATCAATTTCACCACTATCACCATTATCATCAACATCAACAGGTAACGGGAGTATAGATGGAACCCTACTATCTGTGACGTTATCAGGGGAAGGGGGAGGGGGTAATAAGGGGGAGGGGAGGAGGGAGGGAGTACAAAGGAGTACAAAGGAGTACAAAGGAAATCAAGCAACAACAGATCTAGTGACCCTTCTAGGTTGCTTGTCCTCCAAAACACTGAGGATTCAAGTGTTCCACAACAGTGGTTTTAGAGTGGGTAAGGGAACATTGCATTGGAAAGGGAACTACTGCCCTGCCACTAACGTGGAAGGACTAGGAAGTTAGTAGGGGACATATGGGTTGTTAACTGAGGGGAAGGATATAAAGTTAAGTTCATCATTACAAACGCAGTTCAGTCGCGGGTTTGATGCGAGATATTGGTCTAGGCGGAATTTAAATGAATCAACAGGTGCTGCAGTCTATAACGTCTCGGGGAAGCCCCCATTCCACAAGTTTACAACTCGATTGAAGAAGAAATTCTTAGATTCGTGCGAGTTAAAAGATTTACCAATTAATTTTGCAACCGTTTCCACTGCGTGTAAATTAGATTGGTCGATGAGTGAAGTACTTACTACAGTTCATATTGTCGATGCATTTGATGATTTTGACCACTTGAATTAAGTCGCCTCTTAAAGCTGCGCTTGGGTTAAAGGAAATAGATTTTAATTCTCTATGACGCTCTTCGTATGGTTTGTTCTTTAGGGCTAGGTATCATTTTGGTAACTCTATTTTTACGTTGAAACTCGTTCTAAGCTTGTTTATATCTTTTTGGTTATAAGGGCACCAGGATTGAACGCAGTATTCCAGAAGAGGGCGCACCTAAGGATATGTAAAGGGTTAGGATAACTTCTTTGGATTTATGCTCAAAATGACCTGCCTGTAAATCCAATTATTGGGTTTGCCGTCTTAACAACTACTGAAGATTGTAGACTGGGTTTTAGGTGACTCGAGATTGTTACTCCCAGATCAGGTTTCTCTGTTTTACATTCTTAAGCTGAGTGCCATTCACGTCGAATAGTTTGCTGTTCTCATTTAGGTATCCGACATGTAGTACTTTACATTTATCCGCATTGAAACTTCATTTGCCAAATTTGGGCATACACATGACAATTTATCTAGATTGGGTTGCATATCGAAACTTGTTCTTTTCGAGAGTACGCTATTTGCAATTTTTGTATCGTCAGACAAATTTTGAGATTGTGCAGGTGAGACCCTCCTTTATGTCGGTGATGATTAATTAGAAAGAGAATTGGGTCTAGTACCGATCCCTGGGGTACCCCGCTACTTACATTGGTACATTTAGAGGACCTTACCGTTTATGACTACCCCTTTGCTTTCTGTTGCTGAGACAATTTTCTATCCATTTCAACACACCGTTCTTGTATTCCATGCGCTTTTAGTTTTAGCAGTAAACGTTTGTGGGGAACGTTGTCAAAGGGCCTTTTAAAAACAAGGTATATAATATCTACAGCTTTACTCTCATCGTAGAGGTTGAGGATATCGGGGAAGAAGTACAAGGACGTTTTGTTAAACCGGAACCGTTTTTGTACGAAAGCCGTGTTGAGTATCTGTAAGTATGTTATTTTCCTCCAAAGTGATTTTACGAGTCTGTCTCTCGTTGTGTTTGTTTGGTATTTTTGTATGGTGTTGGTTGTTACTTTTTTTATCGACCGGTTCTAGCATTGTACATACTACTGAGGTTAAGCTAATTGGACGATAGTTACTGGGTAGGGATTTGCTGCCTTTTTTGAATATCGGTGTTACGTTGGCTAGCTTCAACTGATCGGGCATAGTTCCAGACTGCAAGGATTTATGGAATAGTAATGTCAGTGGTTTGGAGAGCTCATTATTAGCTTCGTTTAGAACTCTAGGCGAGAGATTGTATCAGGTCCTGGCGTTTTATTTACCTTGCGTTTATCTAAAAACATTCAATACTTCCTCTCTCTGTAACGGTGATATTGCTTAGAAACATCGGAATTATCAATCTGAATCGGCGATGGTGTAGGGATCTCACTGAGGTCTTCTTCGTTTGTTAAAAACTGATGCAAAGAAGGTATTGAGGGCATTACTCATTGTTACTTAGTCTTTGGGGTATTATCCTTTTTCATCGACTAACGGTCCAACAGTTGAAGTAAAATACTTTTTTCTTTCTGATATACACTATAGAATTCTTTAGGGTTTGGTTAATTTGGATTCGCAATATGTAACTCTAAGGTCTTTTTACTTTGCTTAATTAACTTTTTGGCTTTAGAGTCGTAGCTAATACAAATTTGCACCCGTTTTCTTCCGGTCATTTTGTGAGGATTTTAATCTATAATTAGCACATTTTTTAGCAAGCAGGCCCCCAGTTTGAAATAGCTTTATTCCACAATTTGGTTTATTCTTATGGCCTGGACGCCGTATGTTCGATGGTATGCAGTCTTGCACTGCTTTTAGGTAAGGGGTTTCAAATAACTTCCAAGATGGATTTATGTCGTTATTGTGAATTAAAAAGCTCCAGTCAGTTTCTTTAAACATAGCTCTAAGTTTATGGAAGTTTGCTTTCTGGAAAACAAATTAGGGACTTTTTCGATGCTACTATTTGGTTCGGTACTAGTAAACTTTAAAGTGAAAGTTTATCGTACGATGGGTCTCGCTGTTACTGAAATTCATCACCAACATTTCAAATATCTATCAATTATTCTTTTGTTGCAAGTACAATGTCAAGAATACGTTATTACCACGGGTCGGCATGCGAACAAATTGATTAAAGCGAACTCTCTTGCAAGTTTCGTATAAAAGGTCATGTCCGGGATGTGTGAAGTAAGAGTATCGCACCACTTGGTCACAGGGTAAATTAAAGTCGCCAAAACTTACGGTCATCTTGTGAGTTACTTACATCTGGCAGTTGTTAGTAAATTTCTCGGTCAGTTTGCACTGATTGAGCTGGAAGTCTGTATATTAACGCAAGTATTATTTTTGTACCTGTATTATTCATTTATTAGCACAAAGAGATGTGTCGACGTTCACAATTTGAGGTTTTGACACGAGGGTCGGGTTAAGACTTTCTTGGATATAAAATAAAACGCCACCTCCATTTTTATGATCAGGCTGTTCTCAAACATTACATAACCGGGAAGTGAAATACTCTGCTAAAAAGTCTCTAATCTGGTGTATTGAGCCAAGATTCTGTTATGCCAATCACATCATAATTTTATGTAAACCACTCGTTCCGATAAATCTGAAAATTTATTGCGTTTGCTACGAGCGTTTGCCATAGAAAACCTTTAAAGTTGCGGTTTTAGAACTCGCAGATCGTTCTTTCATCGAATTTTGGGGTTTTTCGGGGTCGGCTCTACATTTACATTCATGGCTGTCCTCGGTCCTCGGTCGTTATCATGACGGTTGTGAATTTGGGTCGTGTTGGTGGAGCTTTATCCAAATTCGCGGTTCTTGACGGATTAGTATTTAATTCCTTTGTAGATTGCCAGGGAGGGGGGGGGGGGGGGGCAGGAGGGGTAGGGCTGGCAAAGGGGGCACGGACTTCTACAGGGAGAATTGCCCTAGCGTATTTTACAGCAGGTGTCGTGTGAAACAGGGGAGGGGGTAGAAAGCGAAGGGGTAGGTGTAGGGCTGGGGGGCAAAAGGGTTACGGACGTCTATAGGGAGAATTGCCCTCTTTTATTTTACAGATGTCCTTATATAAATAGGGGGAGAGGGGAGGGATAGATAGCGAAGGGGACACGGCCATCTATGGGGGGAATTACACGAATTTATTTTACCGTTTATGAAAGATCTGTGGTAGTAAAAAGGGTTAAGTGAGACAGTTAGAAGCCTGTCAACTGCTGGAGGCCCTTATTAAACGGAATAGAATCGTCTAATAGTAGCCAGAATAAAGGTAAAAAGATGGCATAAGTACTGAAAGGGTTAATACCGTGTTTATTACAGAAGGGATGATATGAATAATTAATGAGTGCTGAAAAGATATTTATTATGAGATTTTGCACACACACATATGCACACACACACATAGACACACACACACATAGACACACAAAAAAAAAAAAAAAAAAAAAAAAAAAACAACACACAAATACAAAAAAATCACACCACACACCACACACACAAACGCAAACACACACAAAAAATACCAACAAAAACACCCTGGCCAAGGGGAAGTGGGATCTTATCTGAACCCGGGGGTAATTTCACGTCAGTCATGTTGTCAGCACGTCTGTCTGTCTGTCTTTCTGTATGTATGTATGTATGTCTGTTAACCTGTGTCTGTATATCTGCGTGTCTGAATATCTGCATGTCGGTATATCTGTGTGTCGGTATATCTGTGTGTCTGTATATATGTGTGTCTGTATATCTATGCAAGTAATGGTCGCTCTTCTGTAAATCTAAAATGGCTTACTTAAGAATGGGAAATGGGTGGGACCTTCTATTTTTTTTTTTTAATATCTGTGTCTATATACAGTATATGTATGTCTGTATATCTGCATGCCTGTATATCTGTATGTCTGTAAAATTGTATCTGTATACCTTGACAAACCGCAGAATATGAGGGGACCGAATCCAAGTTTCTAATATTACCAAAGGTCATGACAACATGCGTATTAATTGTGGTCTCTCTCTCTCTCTCTCTCTCTCTCTCTCTCTCTCTCTCTCTCTCTCTCTCTCATTGAGAAATAAATCATATGATGAAAGACTGAGAGAACTTGATCTATTTTCACTTAAGAAACGAAGGATGAGAGGCCAATTGATAGAGTGTTTTAAAATTCTAAAAGGATTCAGTAACATTAATCTAGATAAGTTATTCAAAAAAGCCGAAGACACATCTACAAGAGGACACAGTTTAAAATTATTAGGTCGGAGATCGAATCTAGATACAACAACAAAAATCTTCACTCACAGTGTAATTGATGAGTGGAACAAACTTCCAAATAAAGTAATAGACAGCTCCTCTATAGATACATTTAAGAAAAATCTAGACTCATACCACAGAAAAATTGGTATGGAGTAGGCAGTAATTATCACCGTTATTATTTGTTCAGCTGAAGAGAGCGTTAGAAAAGAAAAAAAAAATAATACACAAATAAAAAATAAGAATAATAAACATCTCTAAATATGTACATACTACTAAGGGTGATGGGTTGGATGATTCCAATTAACCCCAAAATTGACATGCTGCTAAGGCGAAGGGTTGCATGATTTTTTAAATTTCTTTTTTGTTTTCCCTTTCTTGTTTTCCCTTTCTTTTTTCCAATCTTTCCTGTAAATTCCTTCTGGGGATTTCGAAGCCCAGCAAGGTTAATCACTTCCAACTTTTTCATGTACGGTTATTGCCGGAGGGAACGGAGGGTGGGGAAAGAGCCTTCTTCTTTTCTATCCTTTCCTTCAACTTTCCTTTTCTATCGGATATGCCATCTCTACTAGAATTAAGTCCTGACCACCTCGTTTGGATCGTAAGGTCTGTGTGGCCAGTGTATCAATGTAAATTTATGTAAATCTCTCTAAATATCTATATATCTATCTATCTCTCACTCTCTCCATATTTTATCTCTCTCTCTCTCTCTCTCTCTCTCAACCTCCTATCCAAGCTTCCCTCCACCCCACCCTCTTCAAACTTCTCATTTTAGCAAGTTGGAAGGCCTTATATTAATTAATTAAATAAATCCAGCCTCTCTTAAAAGGCTTAGCCCTCTTACCCCTCTCTCTCTCTCTCTCTTTCTGTATATATATATATATATATATATACGGTATATATATATATATATAGATATATATATATATATATATATATATATATATATATATATATATATATATATATATATATAGAGAGAGAGAGAGAGAGAGAGAGAGAGACCGGTGTATATATAATATATATATTGCGAAAATATAGATAAACACGGAAAGTAAAGGCGAGGGCTACATAAACTTCCATCGCTTTCGTGACGCAGCTAAAAAAAAATAAAAAAATAATAATAACCAATTAAAAAACAAAGGTGAAAAAGTGTACACAAGACTGGTTCAATGTGTACCTGCCCTGCATTTGTACACAGAGGGAGGTACTGTACAGGTTGAACCATTAGTAGAGAGGGGTGTTTATTTAATCCTTAACCTTTTCATTACCTCTGTTAGGTTAAGGGTGGGAGGGGGACACTAAGGGAAAGATAGTAGGGACTGCAAGGACTGTGTGGTCCGAGTATCTGTGTAACTCACACTCTCACTCTCACTCACTCTCTCTCTCTCTCTCTCTCTCTCTGAGTGGTGGGTGGGGAGAGAGCATTCTGCTTTGCCAGCCTTACCTTGCACTTACTAGCAAGTTTTGCTAGAATTAAAAATGGATGGCCTATTAAGGGCCGCAAGGTCTGTGAATCTATGTAACTCTCTCTCTCACACTCAAACACACAGAGAGAAAGAGAGAGAGAGAGAGTACAAAGGAAATCAAGCAACAACAGATCTAGTGATCCTTCTAGGTTGCTTGTCCTCCAAAACACTGAGGATCAAGTGTCCAAACAGTGGTTTAGAGTGGGTAAGGGAACATTGGAAAGGAAATTACTGCCCTGGAACTAATGTCCGTGGCAGGATTAGGAAGTTAGTTGAGGACAGATGGGTTAGTAACTGAGGAGGGGATAAAATAAAGTTATTCATTTACAAACGCAGTCAGTCTCGGGTTTGATGAGAGATATTTGTCTAGGCGGAGTTTAAATGAATCAACGGTGATGCAGTCTATAACGTTTCGGGGAAGCCCATTCCACAAGTTGACAACTCGATTGAAGAAGAAATTCTTAGATTCATGCGAGTTAAAAGATTTACCAATAATTTTGCAACCGTTTCCCCGCGTGTAATTAGATTGGTCGATAGTGAAGTACTTACTACAGTTCATATTGTCGATGCCTTTGATGATTTTGAACACTTGAATTAAGTCACCTCTTAATCTGCGCTTGGGTTAAAGGAAATAGATTTGATTCTCTAAGACGCTCTTCGTATGGTTTGTTCTTTAGGCTAGATATCATTTTGGTAACTCTCTACGTTGAACTCGTTCTAGCTTGTTTATATCTTTTTGGTAATAAGGGCACCAGGATTGAACGCAGTATTCCAGAAGAGGGCGGACTAAGGAATTGTAAAGGGTTAGGATAACTTCTTTGGATTTATGCTCAAATGACCTGCCTATAAAGCCAATTATTTTGTTTGCCTTCTTAACAACTTCTGAACATTGTTGACTCGGTTTTAGGTTAATCGATATTGTTACTCCCAGATCGGTTTCTCTGTTTACATTCTTAAGCTGAGTGCCATTCATCGAATAGTTTTGCTTTCTCATTTAGGTATCCGACATGTAGTACTTTACATTTATCCGCATTGAAACTCATTTGCCAAATTTGGGCCCAACATGACAATTTATCTAGATTGTGTTGCATATCGTCAACTTGTTCTTTTGAGAGTACGCTATTTGCAATTTTTGTATCGTCAGCAAATTTTGAGATTGTGCAGGTGAGACCCTCATCTATGTCGTTGATGTAAATTAGAAAGAGAATTGGTCCTAGTACTGATCCCTGGGGTACCCCGCTACTTACATTGGTCCAATTAGATGCCTTACCGTTTATGACTACCCTTTGCTTTCTGTTGCTGAGCCAATTTTCTATCCATTTCAACACACCGTCTTGTATTCCATGCGCTTTTAGTTTTAGCAGTAAACGTTTGTGGGGAACTTTGTCAAAGGCCTTTTGAAAATCAAGGTATATAATATCTACAGCTTTACTCTCATCGTAGAGGTTGAAGATATCGTGGAAGAAGTCTAAGAGGTTTGTTAAACAGGAACGTTTTTTACGAAAGCCGTGTTGAGTATCTTTAAGTATGTTATTTTCCTCTAAGTGATTTACGAGTCTGTCTCGTATGACCGTTTCTAGCATTTTACATACAACTGAGGTTAAGCTAATTGGACGATAGTTACTGGGTAGGGATTTGCTGCCTTTTTTGAATATCGGTGTTACGTTGGCTAGCTTCCACTGATCAGGCATAGTTCCAGACTGCAAAGATTTATTGAATAGTAATGTCAGTGGTTTGGAGAGCTCATTCTTAGCTTCCTTTAGAACTCTAGGCGAGATTGTATCAGGTCCTGGCGTTTTATTTACCTTGAGTTTATCTAAACAATTCAATACTTCTCTCTCTGTAACGGTGATATTGCTTAGAACATCTGAATTATCAATCTGAATCGGCGATGGTGTAGGGATATCACTGAGGTCTTCTGTTGTAAAAACTGATGCAAAGAAGGTATTGAGGGCATTACTCATTTGTACTTCGTCTTTGGTGTATTCTCCTTTTTCATCGACTAACGGTCCAACAGTTGAAGTAACTACTTTTTTCTTTCTGATATAACTATAGAATTCTTCGGGTTTGTTTTACTTTGATTCGCAATATGTAACTCTAAGGTCTTTTTACTTTGCTTAATTAACTTTTTGGCTTTGCGTCGTAGCTCTACAAATTTCACCCGTTCTTCGTCATTTTGTGAGGATTTTAATCTATCATTAGCAAATTTTTTAGCAAGCAGGCAGTTTGAAATATCTTTATTCCACCATTTGGGCTTATTATTATGGCCTGGACGCCGTATTTTCGATGGTATGCAGTCTTGCACTGCTTTTAGGTAAGTGGTTTCGAATAACTTCCAAGATGTATTTATGTCGTTATTGTTAATTAAAAAGCTCCAGTCAGTTTCTTTAAACATAGCTCTAAGTTTATGGAAGTTTGCTTTCTTGAAATTAGGGACTTTTTCGATGCTACTATTTGGTTCGTTACTAGTAAACTTTAAAGTGAAAGTTATCGTACGATGGTCGCTGTTACTGAATTCATCACCAACATTCAAATTCTCTATCAATTCTTCTTTTGTTGCAAGTACAATGTCAAGAACGTTATTACCACGGGTCGGCGTTCGAACAAATTGATAAAGCGAACTCTCTTGCAAGTTCGTATACAAGTCATGTCCGGAGTGTGAAGTAAGAGTATCGCCCCACTTGGTCACAGGTAAATTAAAGTCGCCAAAAATTACGGTATCTTGTGAGTTACTTACATCTGCAATTTGTTCGTAAATTTCTCGAGAAAGAGAGAGAGAGAGAGAGAGAATATAAGAGACGGAGCATGACATAGGATTTAGAAGGGAAACATTTGTGCAAGAAAGACGAGAATACATAAATATTCGGGCATACTCTCTCTCTCTCTCTCTCTCAACAGACAAAACTAACACCCGCCCCAGTTAATGAAGTGTAGACGAGTTACCCAAACACTCCACAGTTTCTATAGAAGAAAACTTGCTAATTAGAGGGGGGGTACTCAATTAAGGTGGACTGCATTATAGAACAACACGCTACGTACTTACCACCCTTACTGACAACACTAGGGTGGATGGGAGGCTCTAAGACAAAACACACATACATACCTCTATACATACACATACATACACACCCACACTCTCTCTCATACACACACACACTCACTTTTTCATTCTTGCTCACATACACATACACACATACACCTAGTAGTGTCATTGAGTGTAGTACTGTTGAATCTTTCAAAACTCGTCTCATCGCCAAAATAATGGGACGAACCTCTTAAAATCTGAAAACTAATAGGGCTACACATGAGGAAGAAGGGGGGACCAGCAAAACGACCCATCTCCCCTTAAATTATGCAGCGCTCATTACCACCTATATTTTCAGTGTAAATATATTTGCCTGTGAGTTTATTTAATACTGATGCCTTTGAGACTAAATATGCCTGTGTGTGTGTGTGTGTGTGTGTGTAATGTATGTACAGTATATACAGTATATATATATATATATATATATATACTGTATATGTGTGTGTGTGTGTGTGAGTGAGTGTGTGTGTGTGTGTAGCCTATGTGTGAGTGTGTGGCCTATGTGTGTGTGTGAAATATATGTACAGTATATACAGTATATATATATATACTGTATATGTGTGTGTGTGTGTGTGTGTGTGTGTGTGTGGCCTATGTGTGAGTGTGTAGCCTATGTGTGAGTGTGTAGCCTATGTGTGTGTGTGTGTGTGTGTGTGTAGTCTGAACATAACCCTGGGAGACAGAAATACACCCATCTACCCTTGAACGACCTATCTCTTCCCTCCAACCGTATCGAGCAACCAACATGGCAGGTGATTCCAAAGGGTCTACTTATCGCCCAAAAATTGCCACCCAGATACGGAAGGAAGGCAGGCTGTCGATCAGGTGCTGTTGAAGGCGTTATTGTTGATGGTTCGAGCGTCAATAGATTCTGTAGGGGAGAGGGGTCGTTTTTCTGGACTCCTTTCTCCCTCGTATTTAGCCCGATTACTTTTGAGATTTTAAGACGTTCAGCCCATTAGTTTGGCGATTATAACACCTTTCGCCCCATTTCATTGTCTATTCTAAGACCTTTCGTGCCATTTCGGTGTCGATTTTTTCCTGACGAGTGAAAGCGAGCCTGTAATTTCAAGAGGAATCGGCCTTTGACAAGGACATTTTCCTACGAAAATTGTACAAATGTACCTTGAAAGGGGGTCTAGGGGGTGTTTTTTAAGCTTCATGGAGGTCTAGCGAAGAAACTAAAAAATAAATGTATAAATTAATAAATAGAAAAAAAAAAACCCAGTTTGTGCCGTTTATGAAGGACCTATATATGTTAGTAAAAAGGGTTAGGTGAGATAGTTCGAAGCCTGTTATATGCCGACAACTGTTAGACGATAGTTCGAAGCCTGGTATATGCCGACAACTGTTAGACGATAGTTCGAAGCCTGTTATATGCCGACAACTGTTAGACGATAGTTCGAAGCCTGTTATATGCCGACAACTGTTAGACGATAGTTCGAAGCCTGTTATATGCCGACAACTGTTAGACGATAGTTCGAAGCCTGTTATATGCCGACAACTGTTAGACGATAGTTCGAAGCCTGTTATATGCCGACAACTGTTAGACGATAGTTCGAAGCCTGTTATATGCCGACAACTGTTAGACGATAGTTCGAAGCCTGTTATATGCCAACAACTGTTAGACGATAGTTCGAAGCCTGTTATATGCCGACAACTGTTAGACGATAGTTCGAAGCCTGTTATATGCCGACAACTGTTAGACGATAGTTCGAAGCCTGTTATATGCCGACAACTGTTAGACGATAGTTCGAAGCCTGTTATATGCCGACAACTGTTAGACGATAGTTCGAAGCCTGTTATATGCCGACAACTGTTAGACGATAGTTCGAAGCCTGTTATATGCCGACAACTGTTAGACGATAGTTCGAAGCCTGTTATATGCCGACAACTGTTAGACGATAGTTCGAAGCCTGTTATATGCCGACAACTGTTAGACGATAGTTCGAAGCCTGTTATATGCTGACAACTGTTAGACGATAGTTCGAAGCCTGTTATATGCCGACAACTGTTAGACGATAGTTCGAAGCCTGGTATATGCCGACAACTGTTAGACGATAGTTCGAAGCCTGTTATATGCCGACAACTGTTAGACGATAGTTCGAAGCCTGTTATATGCCGACAACTGTTAGACGATAGTTCGAAGCCTGTTATATGCCGACAACTGTTAGACGATAGTTCGAAGCCTGGTATATGCCGACAACTGTTAGACGATAGTTCGAAGCCTGTTATATGCCGACAACTGTTAGACGATAGTTCGAAGCCTGTTATATGCCGACAACTGTTAGACGATAGTTCGAAGCCTGTTATATGCCGACAACTGTTAGACGATAGTTCGAAGCCTGGTATATGCCGACAACTGTTAGACGATAGTTCGAAGCCTGTTATATGCCGACAACTGTTAGACGATAGTTTGAAGCCTGTTATATGCCGACAACTGTTAGACGATTTTCTTGAGCTTAGGAAGGACGTCTACCAATGAGAATGCTACAGAGTATCGCAATTGGTCATTTTTGCTTCATAAGCCTCACAAACTCGCCTAAATGTAGTTGAAAGCAAATAAGAAATACGTCACCAATCCTCAAAGGGTTAACCCCTTCTGTACCGGCGTGGTTCTTTTTCATTTTATTCTACCTATAGTTAGAAGATTTTGTGCAGTTTAAGAAGGATCTGTGGTGGTAAAAATGGTTAAGTGAGATAGCTCGAAGCCTGTTAATTGCTGGAGGGCCTTTTTAAACTGAATATAATCGTCTAATAGTAGCCAGAATATAGGGTAAAGTATCTCTCTCTCTCTCTCTCTCTCTCTCTCTCTCTCTCTCTCTCTCTATCTATCTATCTATCTATCTAGCTCGCTCGCTCTCTCACTCACACTCTCTCTCTCTGTCTGATGAAGGTTCTAACTCTCCCAATCTTGCTGTCTCTCTCATTGCAAATTTCAGGGCCCCAGACGCCAGTAGCTAATCCTTCAGTAGAGGCGAAAGAGAGAGAGAGAGAGAGAGAGTGAGTGTGTGTGTTTGTAGGTGTGTGTGTGTGTGTGTGTGTGTGTGTGTGTGTGTGTGTGTGTGTGTGTGTGTGTGTGTGTGTGTGTGTGTGTGTGCGTGCGTGTGTGTGAGAGAGAGAGTGAGAGCAAACTTCCCTCATAAGTTGAAAACAGTTCTTCAGTAGAGCGGTTCAAGAAGAGAGTAGATAGTATGTTATACATTATGTAATGAGTGTAGTGCACTTAAAAGTCTCCCTCCCCTCTCTCTCTCTCTCTCTCTCTCTCTCTCTCTCTCTCTCTCTCTCTCTCTCTGCCACTGCCACGGACATTAGTTCCAGGGCAGTAGTTCCCTTTCCAATGTTCCCTTACCCACTCTAAACCACTGTTTGGACACTTGATCCTCAGTGTTTTGGAGGACAAGCAGCCTAGAAGGGTCACTAGATCTGTTGTTGCTTGATTTCCTTTGTACTCCTTCCTTTGTACTCTCTCTCTCATAGCTCCAAACCCCCACTGACCCTTCAAACTCCCACTCCAAGACACCTCCTCCAATCTCACTTCCCCTTTCAACAGGTCACCCCTTATCCCCCTTCCTTCCTTCTTCTCTTGAGAGGGTGTCACACGAGCCATTTTTCGGTCAATTTATACGGGCAATTGTAGTCTGGCAGCTTCAAAATATAAGGGGACAGGGGTCGTTTTTCTGGTCCCCCTTCCCCGCTCTGCTTCTCTTCTCTCCTCTCCTCTCCTCTCCTCTCCCCTACTCACTCACACTCTCTCTCTCACACACACACACACACACACACACACACACACACACACACACACACACACACACACACACACACACACACACACACACACACACACACACACACACACACACACACACACACACACACACACACACACACACACAGCGCTACTAGGACCCTTGACGATAATTGGCCCGGGTGTTCTTCAAACCATTAAACCCCTCGCCCGTCCCAGCCATCCTTCTCTCTTGGATGGTATTGTTTAGGCTGCCTACCAAAACACAATTTACCCTTCTGTACCGGCGACGTCTTTTTTAACTTTGTTCTGACTACTATTAGACGATTTTATTCAGTTTAAAAAGGGCCTCCAACAATTAAAAGGCTTCGAACTATCTCCCTTAACCCTTTTTACTACCTCAGATCCTTCCTAAGCTGCATATATCACGGGCTTCGAACTATCTCCCTTAACCCTATTAAGGGAGGTGCGGCAGAGTGGTCTTGCCACTGGACTGGTAATCCAATGGACCCGGGTTCGAATCCCAATATGTCAATGGGAAGATATTATTGGGATGGAATTTGTGCTGTACCTAGTTTCAGTGCATTACCACAGCACACCGAAATGCCAAAAAAATACCCTCATTGTTCCCTGATTAAATAGCATTGTATGAATATTCCCATATTCAAAATATGTTACAGGAGGGCAATGCCTAGTGAGCTAATTGCTCAATAGGTGGCGTTCTATGAGTGAGGGTCCGAGTGTGGGGGGTGAGATTGTGAAGCGCAAAGGCGAAGCGGCTTCAGAGATGGAATTCGAGCCGGGGTGCTTCGCACGTCTCGATCCCTAGACTGGAACAAGACCTCACGGGCCTCACCGTGTTCAGCGGTGTTGTGTAAAGGCTCTCAGCCTATGCCCGAGAGGGAGTAGTTGGAATATAGAAAAAAAAAAAAAAAAAAAAAAAAAAAAAGTACCTCAGATCCTTCCTAAGCTACATACTATCATCTAACATATAGCTAGAATATAAAATAACACACGTCGCTGCTACTCAAAGGGTTAAACTCCTCGCCCGTCCCAGCCATCCTTCCTCTCTTGGATGGTATTGTTTAGGCTGCCTTCCAAAACAAAATTAATAGGGCTGTGCTTTTTTCTGGATCCCCCTTCTCCCTCATCCTTAGTCCCATTAGCTTAGGGAATTTAAGACGTTCGACCCATTAGTTTGGTTATTTTAAGACATTTCGCCCCATTTCTTTGTCAATGTTAAGACTTATTATCGTGCCATTTAGGTGTCAATTTCTTCCTGGCGAGCGATAGCGAACCTGTAATATAGGAAGAACCGTGTGTGTGTGTGTGTGCGTGTATATATGTGTGTGTGTGTGTGTGTGTGTGTGTGTGTGTGTGTGCGTGCGTGCGAGGGTAGGGGTGTGTGTGTGTGTGTGTGTGTGTGTGTGTGTGTGTGTGTGTGTGTGTGTGTGTGTGTGTGTGTGTGTGTGTGTGTGTGTGTCATCTGGTGATAGGGTACAATTGGCTTCCAGTACATTGAACAATTTACATATTTCACACGAATTTTACAACCAACCATAAAACTATAAAGGTGTGTCCGTCAAAAGCTTTCACACTACTCACCTCTGTTTCGTCACCAGGCGGAAAATGTGTTCTGAAAAATAAAACGAATTTATTACATTAAGGGGACAGTGGTATTTTTGGGGGGTCTACTTATTTATATATTCTTTATGGATTTATTAGTTTCCTCCCTAGACCTCCATCAAACTTAAAAACAACATCCATTAGATCCCCTTTCGAGATCAAGTTGTACATTTTTCGCTAGGAAAATGTCACTGCAGGTTGCTCCACAAATACAGGCTCGCTATCGCTCGCCAGAAAGAAAACCGACACCTAAAGGGCACGAACGGTCTTAATATTGACAAAGGAATGGGGTGAAAGGTCTTATAATCGACAAACTAATGGGGCAAACATCTTAAAATCTCGAAAATAATGGGGGTAAACATGAGGGAGAAAGGGGACCAGAAAAACGACCCATCTCCCCTTAATAAAATCTGCCGGAAATAATTGGGATTGATATCATTCAACATCACAAAGCTCTCAAATAATGTTTTGAAAATCACACTGGCATAATATGAATTGGTCACATGCCATCCAACTTCCATATATATTCCAATATAATATTATTATATATACAAGGCAAATCAGACATGGTATAATTATAGGAATTAAATATTAGTTCATACGCATCATAAATATTTCGATTTATTATACATGTAATATACTGTATAACCTACAGTACAGTACATATTCTAATTATATATATATATATATATATTATCAGTTACTTTTAGTAGACAGTCGTCAGTCAATTACCCAGTCAGTCAGCCAGTCTGTCAACAGTCAGGTCACTCACGTAATCGATTTCAGTCACCATTTACCATACAGTCAATCAGTCACCTTTATACAGACACAGTTACAATTTGTCACCCTAAGTCAATGTGAACCAGTCTCTAACAGTCAGCTACAAGTCGGCCAGTCATTAACAGTCACCAGTCAGTTCCAGTCATAATCAATCACCTTCAATCAATCAGTCAGTCAGTCAGTATACAGTCACCAGTCAGTTCGTCATAATCAGTCACCTTCAATCAGTCAGTCAGTCAGTCAGTATACAGTCACCAGTCAGTTCCAGTCATAATCAGTCACCTTCAATCAATCAATCAGTCAGTCACCTTCAATCAATCAATCAGTCACCTTCAATCAATCAATCAGTCACCTTCAATCAATCAATCAGTCACCTTTAATCAATCAATCAGTCACCTTCAATTAATCAATCAGTCAGTCACCTTCAATCAATCAATCAGTCACCTTCAATCAATCAATCAGTGACCTTCAATCAATCAATCAGTCGGTCACCTTCAATCAAACCAATCAACTTCAATCAATCAATCAGTCACCTTCACAATCAATCACCTTCAATCAATCAATCAGTCAGTCACCTTCAATCAATCAATCAGTCACCTTCAATCAATCAATAAGTCACCTTCAATCAATCAATCAGTCACCTTCAATCAATCAATCAGTCACCTTCAATCAATCAATCAGTCACCTTCAATCAATCAGTCACCTTCAACCAATCAATCAGTCACCTTCAATCAATCAATCAGTCACCTTCAATCAATCACCAGTCAGTTCGTCATAATCAGTCACCTTCAATCAATCAATCAGTCAGTCACCTTCAATCAATCAATCAGTCAGTCACCTTCAATCAATCAGTCAGTCACCTTCAATCAATCAATCAGTCAGTCACCTCCAATCAATTAGTCAGTCACCTTCAATCAATCAATTAGTCAGTCAGTCAGTATGCAGTCACCAGTCAGTTTCAGTCAGTTCCAGTCATAATCAGTCACCTTCAATCAGTCAGTC
>CM064575.1:3289594-3367312 GCA_032716605.1 Paralithodes platypus
AGCTAAGCTCATTATTATCGCGCCTCCTTAACTGGGAATGTATTGCGTGAAATGCATGCTAAGTGTTTATGTATCGTTGGAATGGCTGTGGATGTGTGTGTAGTCTGTATTTTAGCCAATTGGCGACATCTGGAAACGAAGGCTTAGGGTTAATCTGTACGGTACCATTCTCACTACGGTACCAGTCTCACCCGAAGGTTTAGGTTGACCAGTAGCTTAGGTTGACCAGTACGATACCCATCTCACCTTGTAACCGATCACCAACCCCAGATGGGACGTCACAACTTCGTCCACTTATACCAGGTTCCTATTTATACTGCTAGGTGAACAGAGGCTACACCGTTAGGAGACTTGTCCAAATGTCTCTTCCCCGCCCGGGTCTCGAACCCGGGACCTTCTGGTTGTGCCAGACGCGCTATCAGTTACGCCACGGGGAGGTGTGTGTGTGTGTGTGTGTGTGTGTGTGTGTGTGTGTGTGTGTGTGTGTGTGTGTGTGTGTGTGTGTGTGTGTTTTTTTTTTTTTTTTTCTGGAAATAACAATGGCCACTGTTTCCCCGGCGTCATTAGCATCGACAAAAATGCCTAATTCATCGGGAGTAGAGTCTTCATTAAAAGCGTGGACAGTTTTGAAATCATAGGCGAGTAGTTTTTGTAGCCTTAATGGGTTTCTAGATGGCCTTGTTGTTGTTGTTGTTGATGTTTTGCATGCATGCGTGTGTGTGTGTGTGTGTGTGTGTATTGTGTGCGTGCATTTGTGTGTATTAGTTGTGTGCATGATTGTATGTCAGATAGAGAGAGAGTGTGTGTGTGTGTGTGTAAAAGAGAGAGTGTGAGTGAATGAGTGTGTGAGAGAGAGTACAAACATCAGCCACAAGCGAGGACGAACTAAAACAGACCACCTTAAGGTTCCTGCAGCAGCTAACCTCAAGACTTCATCAGTATTCCAAAACTTCCCCCACAGCTTAAGGGGAGATCTCTACTTGAGGGATTTTTTTCTTGACCCCTTTCTTCCTCATGTTTAGCCCCATTGCTTTTGATATTATAAAACGTTTGCCCCATTAGTTTAGCGATTTTAAGAACTTTCACCCATATTAAGACCTTTCGTGCAATTCAGGTGTCGATTTTATCCTGGCGAGCGATAGCGAGCCTGTAATTTAAGAGGAACCGGCCTTTGGCCGGGAAATTTTTCTACCGAAAAATGTACAAATTTATCTTGAAAGGGACTCAAGGGGGTGTAATTTTAAGCTTGATGGAGGTCTAGGGAACAAACTAAATACCTTCCCTTAAGGGGATCGTGCTTGCTTTTTGGTATGTATATCTATAGATGTTTTAGTTTCCTCGCTAGATCTCCATCAAGCGTTAAAAAAAAAAAAAATCCTTTTTAAGATAAATTTGTAAAGATACCGGTAAGATACTGACAAAAATAAGATATTGGTAAGATACTAACAAAAATAAGATATTGGTAAGATACTAACAAAAATAAGATACTGGTAAGATTCTAAAAAAAATATAGATACTGCTAAGATACTAACAAAATAAAGATACTGCTAAGATACTAACAAAAATAAAGATACCGCTAAGATATTAACAAAAATAAGATACCGGTAGGATATTAACAAAAATATGATACCAGTAAAATATAGTGAGTTTCCCGCCAATGCTAAATAAATTCTAAGTAACTGAAAACGAGCCTTTGAACAAAGAGATTCCACTCAGTTAAAACAATAGCTTACAAACAAAAAGGAAAGAGCTCCCCACTCGTTAAAAGAGAGCTGTGAAGCATTCGATATATATCTACCAAAAATATGAAATATACACAAGTACCGTAAAATATTGCTCCAATCGTGTATAATATTGTTTCACATTTGTAAATATAACAGGTGCTTCCAAATAGTGAAAACAAGAGCTTTCAAACATCGCAAAAAGAACCTTCAATTGAAAGAGCTCCCCAACAATATAATAAAAAGTTACAAGCAGTTAAAAAAAGCTCTTCCAAACAATGAATACAGTATCTTTAAATCAATGAGAGCAAACACACACACACACACACACACACACAGTTGTTGTTCCAAGGCAGATGTCAAAGGCTGTAACGGTATATCTAATTTACATTTTTTAAGTTCCTAGAATATCTTTAAGGGGGTTGTTTTTTCTGGCCTCCCTTCTCCCTCATGGTTAGCCCAATTAGTTTTCAGATTTTAAGACGTTCCACCCACTAGTTTGGCGATTTCTAGACCATTCACCCTCGTTCTTTGTCAATATTTAGACCTCTCGTGCCATTTAGGTGTCGATTTTCTCCTGGCGAGCGTTAGAGAGCCTGTAATTTAGGAGGAACCGGCCTTCGACCCTTCCCTTTAATAGCCTTCATTAAGGGGAGATTTCCACTTGAGGGATTTTTTTCTTTACCCCTTTCTCCCTCATGTTTAGCCCCATTGCTTTTGAAGTTTTAAGATGTTCGCCCCATTAGTTTGGCGATTTTAAGAAGTTTCACCCCATTTATGTCACTTTTAAGACCTTTCGTCCCATTTAAGTGTCGATTTTTTCCTGGCGAGCGATAGCGAGCCTGTGATTTAAGAGGAACCGGCCTGCGGCCGGGAAATTTTTCTACCGAAAAATGTACAAATTTATCTTGAAAGGGGGTCAAGGGGGTGTAATTTCAAGCTTGATGGAAGTCTAGGAAACACACTAAAAACCTCCCCTTAAGGGGGTGTCACTCAAGAGCACATTTTCCGGCAATTCTCGATGAACAAGTATTTTTATCGTACTATTTTCGAGGCCCTATCGTATTGGACTCGTAACTTAGATCGAAGGTAGGTTACTGTACGTTAGGCAGTTTAAGGGGAGATTTACACTTGAGGGATTTTTTTTCTTGACTCCTTTCTCCCTCATGTTTAGCCCCATTGCTCTTCTAATTTTAAGACGTTCGCCCCATTATTTTGATGATTTTAAGAACTTTCGACCCATTTCTGTCAATTTTAAGACCTTTCGTGCCATTTAGGTGTCGATTTTATCCTGGCGAGCGATAGCGAGCCTGTAATTTAAGAGGAACCGGCTTTCAGCCGGGACATTTTTCTACCGAAAAATGTACAAATTTATCTTGAAAGGGGCTCAAGGGGGTGTAATCTTAAGGGGAGATCTCCACTTGAGGGATTTTTTTCTTGACCCCTTTCTTCCTCATGTTTAGCCCCATTGCTTTTGATATTATAAAACGTTTACCCCATTAGTTTAGCGATTTTAAGAACTTTCACCCCATATTAAGACCTTTCGTGCAATTCAGGTGTCGATTTTATCCTGGCGAGCGATAGCGAGCCTGTAATTTAAGAGGAACCGGCCTTTGGCCGGGAAATTTTTCTACCGAAAAATGTACAAATTTATCTTGAAAGGTACTCAAGGGGGTGTAATTTTAAGCTTTATGGAGGTCTAGGGAACAAACTAAATACCTCCCCTTAAGCTTGATGGATATCTAGAGACCAAACTAAAAACCTCCCCTGAATTCTGATACTACCTAAATATTGAAGGTGCCAGACTACAATTTCCCCAAAAATTGCCAGAAAAAGAGTTCGTGTGACACCGTCTTTAGTTTTAGTTAAGTTACTGATGTTAAGTTTTGACCAAGGCTAAGCCAAAGCCGAATTAACACGTCGAGTACCAGTATGGGTTATATTATAATCTAGCGATAGTGACGATAATGACGATAGTATGCAGCTTAGGAAGGATCTGGGGTCGTTAAAAGGGTGGGTTGAGATGGTTTGAAGCCTCATTATTGCTCAAGGTCCTTCCTAAGCTGAAGCAAATCGTCTAATAGTTACCCGAGTATGATAAAAAAAAGGACGTCCCTGGAACTGAAAGGGTTAATTAATCTAGATTTTTAAAATTCACCTGATGCACTTTTTAGGATTACGAAAGTGATGTATGATATGTTTCTTAAATGACACATACATAAAAGGAAAGCAATGTGAAACTATTAATTAGTTTGTCAAAATGCGTAATGTAAGCATTAAAGCATATACGGTATGTATTGCAATTCACACACACACACACACACACACACACACACACACACACACACACACACACACAAACACACACACATCCCCCCCCCCCCCACACACACACACAATGACACACACTCTCACCCCCTTCCGTAACCCGGGCAATATCTGAGCTCAAAGCCAACTTAATTACTCGTGTTCTATGTTATTTCATCGCCAACACCAGACAGAGGGGGGAGACTGATTTAATAGCCTTACCAAAAAGAACACGGGAGTTCTTAGCTAATTGTAATTCTTTTGTTTTCATTGTGAGGATTTGTATGTGTGTGGGAAGGGAGGGGGAGAGAGTGAGAAGATGAAAGAGAAAGAGAAAGAGAGAGAGAGAGAGAGAGAGAGAGAGAGAGAGAGAGAGTGAGAGTGAGAGAGAGAGAGGGGGGGGGGGCACACAACCACTACACATGTCATAATCCACGCAACCATCACTCAAAGCACTATCGCACGCAACCATCACTCAAAGCACTATCGCACGCAACCATCACTCAAAGCACTATCGCACGCAACCATCACTCAAAGCACTATCGCACGCAACCATCACTTAAAGCACTATCGCACGCAACCATCACTCAAAGCAGTATCGCACGCAACCATCACTCAAAGCACTATCGCACGCAACCATCACTCAAAGCAGTATCGCACGCAACCATCACTCAAAGCACTATCGCACGCAACCATCACTCAAAGCACTATCGCACGCAACCATCACTCAAAGCACTATCGCACGCAACCATCACTCAAAGCACTATCGCACGCAAACCATCACTCAAAGCACTATCGCACGCAACCATCACTCAAAGCACTATCGCACGCAACCATCACTCAAAGCACTATCGCACGCAACCATCACTCAAAGCACTATCGCACGCAACCATCACTCAAAGCACTATCGCACGCAACCATCACTCAAAGCACTATCGCACGCAACCATCACTCAAAGCACTATCGCACGCAACCATCACTCAAAGCACTATCGCACGCAACCATCACTCAAAAACACTATCGCACGCAACCATCACTCAAAGCACTATCGCACGCAACCATCACTCAAAACACTATCGCACGCAACCATCACTCAAAGCACTATCGCACGCAACCATCACTCAAAGCACTATCGCACGCAACCACGCCACGAACCCACTCAACCACCACAAAAACACACTCAAACACCACACACACACACACTCAAATACCCCACACGCAATCAACCCTCCCAGCACACACACTCTGAACCGCACCTAATAATGTCATCTAAGCCCAACTAAGCCTCGTATGCAGAGTGAGTTAAGCAAGCCGATTCCCGGGTTTACACTTGAGAGAGAGAGAGAGAGAGAGAGAGAGAGAGAGAGAGAGAGAGAGAGAGAGAGAGAGAGAGAGAGAGGGAGAGAGAGAGAGCGAAACAAAAATAGAGCGGAAAGAGAGAGAGAGAGAGAGAGAGAGAGAGAGAGAGAGAGAGAGAGAGAGAGAGAGAGAGAGAGAGAGAGAGAGAGAGAGAGAGAGAGAGAGAGAGAGAGAGAGAGAGAGAGAGAGAGAGAGAGAGAGAGATTAATGGAAGCTGCAACACCGAGTCAACTATAGGGAGAGTCTGCCGAACTATGTGAACAGTTGGCCACAAGAGTTAGTAACCAGGCCTTGATTTTAGATAGGGAAGCAAAAATAGCGTGAATGACTTACAAGAATAATGTGCTATTAAGCCATTAACCCCTTCATTACCGGTGACGTCTTCCATATTGGATTTTAGCTGGTTTTAGACGATTATATTCAGCTTAGGATGGTAGTGTGGCAATTATGAGGCAACAAACTATCGGAATTATCCCCTTTTACTACCACAGATCCTTCCTAAGCTGCCTAAAATTGTCTAAGTATAGCTGATCAAAAACAACATACATCCCCAGTAGTGAAAGAGTTAATTGATCTGTATAATTAACTATTGCATAACAAAAATACACACCTACTTCAGTCATACATGTTTACCTCCACTACATCAAATCACAGGGAGGATGTATAAACATCCGGCCAATCGTACAGTCATGGACATTAATTCGGATACATTCTGAAGCCTCGAACTGATTAAGGGGGGATGGGCGTATTCATCTGCTCATTTAAAATGTATCTATATATTATTTAATTAGTTTCCTCTCTATACATCCCCCAAGACCATCCTTCAAGATAAACTTGTACATTTTTCAAATTACAGGCTCGCTTTCGCTTACCAAGAAAAAATCGACAGCTAAATCATACGAAGTCTTAATATTGACAAAGAAATGGGGCGAAAGGTCTTAAAACCACCAAACTAATGGACCGAACATCATATACTTTGAAAACTAATGGGGCTAAGCATGAGGAATAAGGACGACCAGAAAGGCGGCCCATCTCCCCTTATAAAGCGAACCTCCGAAGTGTACTGTAAATATTATCTGGTCAAGAATTAATGAAGAGATTAATGTCATCCCTGGAGCTTTCCCTTAGTCATGTTTCACCGCTGTGAGGGAAGTTAGTGTTAATCTATCTATCTATTTATCTATCTATCTATTTACTCAGGCCCAATCCCCACTTTTCCTATTGTTTGTTCTTTTCTTTTTCCCTCTTTTTCCTTTTTTTTTGGGGGGGGGGGCCGACTCAAGACAGAGCAAGAACAGGGAAAACACAAAACACAACATAAAACAACGAACCCACACACAGACAAAACACAAATTGACACACATCCACCACAGCATAAATTAATCACAGATTGATTAGAGACCAAACCACAGCATTCGGCGAGTTAATGTACCCTATGATCTTCTATACCTTCTTCATGCCCTTTTTGTGACTTTTGATTTGCTAGAATGTGTAATTGGTGCCTCTCGCTATACTCATACATGCTCATAACCATAACATACTCTACATACGACTTTTTGGTGAGCAAGAAGAGCAAGTAACAGCATATATATTGTGGCTGCTTTAATTGGAAGGTGTTTGGTGTTGACAGTGAATATTTGATAAATTAGATTAATATAGTTAAGGGGAGGTTTTTAGTTTGGTCCGCAGATATCCTTCAAGCTTAAGATTACACCCCCTTGAGCCCCTTTCAAGATAAATTTGTACATTTTTCGGTAGAAAAATGTCCCGGCTGAAAGCCGGTTCCTCTTAACCCGTACAGCCCCAGCGACGCGCCTGACGCGTCGGCGATGTATGTAACGCACAGCCCCAGAGACGCGCCTGGCGCGTCACCCTAATTGCGCCGACCGTAACCTCAGGTGTAGCCACTCAAGAGGGCTCAGATTTGTATGGGAACTGTGTACGTATCCCACGCAACCGTGCCGATGGTTGAAAACTCTCAAAGTCCACGTGCGTGCGCGCGAGCGCGCAATAACCTGTTTTTTTGGGATAATTGCCTTCAATTTTTTACTCTTATAAAATCCATTTTCGGGGGCTCTGTAGGACCATTTTTTAAGCTTTTTGAGCGGTTTTTCGTGGTTTTTCCTTCATTCCTAACCCATTCGCTATTGTTTCTGGAATAAAACCATTTTTTGAAAACCGGCCGGGTTCTGGTGCGCAAACATTACAAAACTAGCCGGGGCTCCACGGGTTAAATTACAGGCTCGCTATCGCTCGCCAGGATAAAATCGACACCTAAATGGCACGAAAGGTCTTGAAATTGACAGAAATGGGGTGAAAGTTCTTAAAATCGTCAAAATAATGGGGCGAACGTCTTAACATTAGGAAAACAATGGGGCTAAACATGAGGGAGAAAGGAGTCAAGAAAAAAATCCCTCAAGTGGATATCTCCCCTTAACCTATTGAGGGAACGTAGAGGGTACACATAACATTTCACGAGGTATTATAAATGACTTCTAATCAAACCCCTATGACTTTGATCCTCTCTATAAATGGCTCAGAGTAGGGTAGGAGGAATTGGAGAAGAGGGAGGGGGGGTATGGGGGGAGGGAGGGTACAAGGTGGAGGAGTAAAGTGATAAGGAGGCAGGAAATGGAGGAGTGCAGGAAGGAGGAGGAGGAGGAGGAGAAGAGAGAGAGAGAGAGAGAGTAGGAATGGAGGGATACAATGAGTTTGATTGTGTGTGTGTGTGTGTGTGAGAGAGAGAGAGAGAGTGTGTGTGTATTATTGCGTGTGTATACTATTATGTGTGCATGTGTTGTATAGTGCCTCCCATCCACCCTAGTAGTATTGGCAAAAGGTAAGTATGTTGTGTGTTTTTCTATAATGTATTGCAAGAGAGAGTCTGTGTGTGTGTGAGATATATATACAGGTATATATATATATATATATATATATATATATATATATATAAAAACATAAGAACATAAGAAAACGGGAGTCTGCAAAGAGCCGATTGGCCCACACAAGGCAGGCAGGTCCCTTTCAAACTCAACCCATCTCGTCAGTCAGTAGAAAATCAGTCTACTGAAAAAGAGATTTTAGAGAATAATAGTAAGATATAATTATATTATAGTCCATTAATTATAGGTTGGCCAGAAATCCTCACCTCTAACCTCTGAAACTAAAAAAGGGCTAGAACAAGTGGGTTGCGACTTTCCACACTCATCTCCTGGCTGACTCTTCCCAAATGGTAAAATATATCAGTTTAGTACCCTGTTTCCCACTGCCGCCTCTACCCTGTGTTCCTTTCTCTCTTCTGCATCCTTCGGACCTTCCCAACCTCTTTACAATCCTGCTCCCTTGATAGTTTTGCACTTCAACTACATTTCCGTTTCTTTTCCTTTATTTTTTTCATACTAATACTATATTAAGGGGAGATTTTCACTGAATTTTTTTTTTTTCTGGGCCTCCTCCTGTAAAGTCAGTAAAAATAGGCTAGCCTAAACGGAACCAGATGCGAAAATAACTTGAGCCGACCAGGCCAAGTGAGATATCTTTCTTGGTCTAACTGGTAGAGTGTCTGCCTCATAGCCTAAGGGTCCCGGGTTCAATCCCAGCCCATGGCATATTTTCGGGGGGCTATTTCAGCATCTAACAACATTTAGGTGTGTTGTTAAAATTGTTAACATGGTTGAGAGTACGATCGGAGCTCCAAAACACCTCTTTCGGGTATGGTGTAAAAACCTATTCCTACACTCCTCCCTCATATAGCCCCATTAGTTTTGACATATTAAGATTTTCGCCGGAGGAAGCTGAGGGTGAGGAGAGAGCCTTCTACTGTGCTGTCCTATATTTCTACTATAAACTGACCCTGTCTAGTAGTATTAAGGCCGGATCACCTAGTAGGGACCGAGCCCGACGCGCCAACCCGCCAACAGCACTTCGCTCTCGCTGCTCGAAATTTGACCATAACTTGAGTACTCCATTAATCATCCCCTTATTTGTTTGCATGAGCTGTAGCTAAGCTCTAGCTTAACTGCCCTGTAGTTGCTTTGCATGTAATTTTGCTGTGTTTTTGACTGATAAACGTTTGTTTATCGAGACTGCTTTTGTTTACATTTGTACCGGTTAGTGATGACCGACGCTCTAAAGTAAACAAACTATTTGCTTGTTTCATATTACAAAGTTCTAGCACTTATTGTAGATATTTTAGCCCTCACTGTAGTTAAGTGCTTAGCAAACCACCCAGTAGTTATCTTGCATGACATTGTACTGTAGTTTTGACTGATAAACGTTTGTTTTTCAAAATTCTATTTGTCAAGTTAGGAGAGACGCCGCCAATACCACCGCCACCTGTGTACGCATAAACAAACCCTCTTCTTGTATTTTATATATCAAAGTCTAGCCAATACTGTACTTGGTTGAACTTTTTATCTTGGTTATCTATATAAATCGCACACACTAACATTTGTCAAGATAGTTTTAATATTGGGTTAGAATAATTTAGTTACTGTAATACTTTTTGATAGCCTATTTATTAATCGCATTTCAGATATTTGTCACCCTATTAATAGGCCTCTCACACTCTTGCCAGGGATATTACTAACTCCATTATTATTATTATTGTGTCGGCCACTGTATAAACTAATATACAGGCTTTAGCCTAACTGTGTCATACTGCTAACATAATTTTATTTTTATTTTCAGGCATAAAATTGTGTTCTATTGCTAACATATTCTTTTTGTGATCAACATATTCTTCTTGTGATTTACAGGCATTAATTGTACCATATTGCTAACCAATATTTTTTGTTACTGTACTGTATACTGCTTTCCAGCTTTCTCACTAGGCTAAATTAACCCTCTCCCACTTTTGTTCCCAGAAAATTTTGTAACAAATTACTAGTCCATTTACAATTTTCAGGCTTTAACTGTGTCATACTGCTAACATCAATTTTTGTTATATTTTCAGGCATAAATTGTGTTCTATTGCTACCATATTTTTTGTGATTTACAGCCATAATATTCTTTTTGTGATTAACATATTCTTTTTGTGATTTACAGGCATTAATTGTACCATATTGCTAACAAATATTTTTTGTTACTGTACTGTATACTGTTTTCCAGTTTTTTCACTTGGCTACATTAACCCTCTCCCACTTTTTTTTCCAGTAAATTTTGTAACAAATTTCTAGTCCATTTGTGATTTTCAGGCTTTAACTGTGTCATACTGCTAACATCAATTTTTGTTTTATTTTCAGGCATAAATTGTGTTCTATTGCTAACATATTTTTTGTGATTTACAGGCGTATTAATTTTATCATATTGCTAACAAAAGTTTGTGTGATTTTCAGGAATTAATTATATCACATTGCTAACATACATTTTTTGTGATTTTTAGGCTTTAATTGTACCATTTTGTTTGTGTGATTTTCAGGCATATTGTGATTATATCGTCATGGCGCCGCAACGAACCTGCACGAGTTGTTCCGGTAAATTTGGCCCTACCATGTTTGTTGATACTGATGTCCAAATTTGTAGATTTTGCCAGCTCCGAGAGAAGATTGCGGATGAATTGAATGCAGCTCACCGCAAGATCGATGCCCTGACTACAAAGCTTGAATCCCTTCAAGAATTTACCACACTCAACGTAGGAGTGCCCTCGGCCCAAGAAACCACTACGATGTCAACCGCCATTCCAGTGCATACAGTACCGGTACCGGTACCCACACCAGCAGCTACCTTAGATGTTGAAGATAATAATAATGACTCTACTCTCACTCCCCCCCAGGACAACTTTCAGTTAGTGAGAAACAATGTGCATCCCAGTACCAGTACCAGGAAGGTCATCCCGACAACATGCCAAAACCGCTTCAAAATTCTGGCTATTGACGAGGAAGAGGAAACGGAAGAAGTTCGGCTTGTGGGCGACTCCATGGTCCGTGGCCAACTAACCGAGTTCTGCGCCAGGGCACCCAGGACCAGAAAGCGATTCTGTATCCCAGGTGGCGGCATGGACGACATTGTTGCGGCTGTGGAAGAGGTTTCCAGGCTCGCCCCCGCAAGCACTACGTACGTCATCCACGTTGGATCTAACGATGTCCAACGGACGCGGTCAGAGGAACTACTTTGCAAGTACTGGCGGCTGATCAGGTCCTTCAAGGAAAAATCTAATAGAATCTTAATTTCAGGAATTGTTCCCCGGATTGATGTAGAAAACCGATTCTACAACATAGCTACCAGTACAAATCGCTGACTAGCCAAACTCTGCAAGGAGGAGGACATCGGCTTTGTCGACACGTGGGATCATTTTTACTATGATAAATCTTTGTTTTCAGGAGATGGTGTACATCTCAATGAAGTAGGAGCTGCACGTCTTGGTCGTCTGCTGAACGATGCAGTCAAGGATTTCCGTTCAAAAAACGGGGTCAACCAGACCCCAGACAGGGTAGTGTAAGTCAAATACGAACTGAAAATTCAGACAATGCACAATCAGTAACATCCAACTCTAATACTCTTAAGGTGTTTTATGTAAATGCTCGTAGCATACGCAATAAATTTTCAGATCTAGAGGAAATCGTGTTTACAGAACATTATGATATAATCGGCATTACAGAATCTTGGTTAAATACGGAAGACAGAGACTTTTTAGCCGAATATACGCTTCCTGGTTATACAATGTTTGAGAAAAGTCGGATCAATAGAAATGGAGGAGTTCTGTTTTTTATAAAGGAAAGTCTTAATCCTGTCTTAATGTCAAAACCTCAAATTGCGAACATAGACATATCTTACGTACTATTAAATAATAAACGAGGAACTAAAATAACACTAGCTTTATTATACAGACCCCCATCTCAATCAGTGCAAACTGACAGTGAAATTTATGAACAAATTGCAGAAATAACTAACATACAAGATACCGTAATTCTTGGCGATTTCAACTTACCCGTGACTAAATGGGGCGATATTCTTACTTCACACTCTGGACACGACCTCTATGCTAACTTGCAAGAGAGTTCACTTTTTCAATTTGTACAATTTGTTTCAATTGGTAATAATGTGCTTGACCTTGTACTCGCAACAAAAGAAGAATTAATAGAGAATTTGAATGTTGGTGATGAATTCAGTAACAGCGACCATCGTACGATAACTTTCACTTTAAAGTTTACTAGTAACAAATCAAATAGCAGCATTGAGAAAGTCCCTAATTTCAAGAAAGCAAATTTTCATAAACTTAAATCAAAGCTTAAAGAAACTGACTGGAGCTTTCTGACTAACAATAACGACATAAATACATCTTGGGAGTGTTTCACAACCACTTACCTTAAGGCAGTGCAAGACTGCATACCATCGAAAATACGGCGTCCAGGCCATAATGATAAGCCCAAATGGTGGAATAAAGATATTTCAGACTGTCTGCTTGCTAAAAAATTTGCTAATGATAGATTAAAATCCTCACAAAATGACGAAGAATGGGTGAAATTTGTAGAGCTACGACGCAAAGCCAAAAAGTTAATTAAGCAAAGTAAAAAGACCCTGGAGTTACATGTTGCGAATCAAAGTAAAACAAACCCGAAAAAATTCTATAGTTATATCAGAAAGAAAAAAGTAGTTACTTCAACTGTTGGACCGTTAGTCGATGAAAATGGAGAATACACCAAAGATGAAGAACAAATGAGTAATGCCCTCAATACCTTCTTTGCATCAGTTTTTACAACCGAAGACCTCAGTGATATCCCTACACCATCGCCGATTCAGATTGATAATTCAGATGTTCTAAGCAATATCACCGTTACAGAGAGAGAAGTATTGAATTGTTTAGATAAACTCAAGGTAAATAAAACGCCTGGACCTGATACAATCTCACCTAGAGTTCTAAAGGAAGCTAAGGATAAGCTCTCCAAACCACTGACATTGCTATTCAATGAATCCTTGCAGTCTGGGACTATGCCTGATCAGTGGAAGCTAGCCAACGTAACACCGATATTCAAAAACGGCAGCAAATCCCTACCCAGTAACTATCGTCCAATTAGCTTAACCTCAATTGTATGTAAAATGCTAGAAACGGTCATAAGAGACAGACTCGTAAATCACTTAGAGGCAAATAACTTACTTAAAGATACTCAACACGGCTTTCGTAAAAAACGTTCCTGTTTAACAAACCTCTTAGACTTCTTCCACGATATCCTCAACCTCTACGATGAGAGTAAAGCTGTAGATATTATATACCTTGATTTTCAAAAGGCCTTTGACAAAGTTCCCCACAAACGTTTACTGCTAAAACTAAAAGCGCATGGAATACAAGACGGTGTGTTGAAATGGATAGAAAATTGGCTCAGCGACAGAAAGCAAAGAGTAGTCATAAACGGTAAGGCATCTAAATGGACCAATGTAAGTAGCGGGGTACCCCAGGGATCGGTACTAGGACCAATTCTCTTTCTAATTTACATCAACGACATAGATGAGGGTCTCACCTGTACAATCTCAAAATTTGCTGACGATACAAAAATTGCAAATAGCGTACTCTCAAAAGAACAAGTTGACGATATGCAACACAATCTAGATAAATTGTCATGTTGGGCCCAAATTTGGCAAATGAGTTTCAATGCGGATAAATGTAAAGTACTACATATCGGATACCTAAATGAGAAAGCAAACTATTCGATGAATGGCACTCAGCTTAAGAATGTAAACAAAGAAACTGATCTGGGAGTAACAATATCGAGTAACCTAAAACCGAGTCAACAATGTTCAGAAGTTGTTAAGAAGGCAAACAAAATAATTGGCTTTATAGGCAGGTCATTTGAGCATAAATCCAAAGAAGTTATCCTAACCCTTTACAATTCCTTAGTCCGCCCTCTTCTGGAATACTGCGTTCAATCCTGGTGCCCTTATTACCAAAAAGATATAAACAAGCTAGAACGAGTTCAACGTAGAGTTACCAAAATTATACCTAGCCTAAAGAACAAACCATACGAAGAGCGTCTTAGAGAATTAAATCTATTTCCTTCCTATTCCGCAGATTTAGAGGGGACTTAATTCAAGTGTTCAAAATCATCAAAGGCATCGACAATATGAACTGTAGTAAGTACTTCACTATCGACCAATCTAATTACACGCGGGGAAACGGTTGCAAAATTATTGGTAAATCTTTTAACTCACACGAATCTAAGAATTTCTTCTTCAATCGAGTTGTCAACTTGTGGAATGGGCTTCCCCGAGACATTATAGACTGCAGCACCGTTGATTCATTTAAACTCCGCTTAGACAAATATCTCGCATCAATCCCGCGACTGACTGCGTTTGTAAATTAATAACTTTACTTTATCCCCCCCTCAGTTACTAACCCATCTGTCCCCTACTAACTTCCTAATCCTGCCACGGACATTAGTTCTAGGGCAGTAGTTCCCTTTCCAATGTTCCCTTACCCACTCTAAACCACTGTTTGGACACTTGATCCTCAGTGTTTTGGAGGACAAGCAGCCTAGAAGGGTCACTAGACCTGTTGTTGCTTGATTTCCTTTGTACTCCTTTGTAGGGACCGCAAGGCCTGTGTGGTCTGAGTATCTGTGTAACTCTCACCATATCCACACCACACACCATTATAATATACCTGTAGTCGTATATTAGTAGCCAGCATAAACTGCCAAAACGCGTCATAATCCTCTCAAAGGGTTAATTACGATAATTTTTACCCATTTCAGCCTAGTGGTCTATCCTAAGCTGCAGAAAAATATCTAATAATAGCCAGAACATAATGAAAAATTGCATCACCATATCCTGGAAGGGTTACGTACAGTATATCACAAATATCTCACCTTATTTCAGCCTATTTCCTTCCGATTCTTCGCTCAGACCGTCCACTATTCGTCAAACGCCACTTCTAGACTCTTTCCGCACTTCCGGCACCCGAATATCGCGCACAAAAAGCAAAAATAACTACAGGAAGAGCGACGCGTCTTTACCGAGTGTCTCCGTCTCTGGGAATCAAGCAAGAGCCTATAGTCCTTCACCTGGACACTTGCATACGATATCAGAAGCACGCGGCTTAAAAATCGACTAAACTAATAAAACGCCAAGTCAATATCAGTATGTTGATTTGTGACAGTAAAAATAATTATGGTGATCCTCTACAGTTAAATATTGACGGTGGTTTGATTTGCCACTCTGGGTACCCAGCCAAGACAGCCAAATGTGCTTTTCCCACCCAAACCACCAAATGTCTCCCGTTTTCTGTGAACATGACATTGTATCACTTGGCTTAAGGGAAGATGGGTGGTTTTTCTGGTCCCACTTCTCCCTCATGTTTAGCCCCATTAGTTTTCAGATTATAAAACGTTCGGCCCATTAGTTTGCCGATGTTAATACTTTTCGCCCCATTTATTTGTCAATATCAAGACCTTTGATGGTATTTAGGTGTCGATTTTTTTGTTGGCGAACTATAGTGAGCCTGTAATTTTGGAAGAACATTGGAAGGATATATATATATATATATAATTATACTGTACCTATATATACAGCATATATATATATATATATATATATATATATATATATATATATATATATATATATATATATATATATAAAGAGAGAGAGAGAGAGAGAGAGAGAGAGAGAGAGAGAGAGAGAGAAATCCCCTTGCCTTTATTTGAGTGCATGGCTAAAACATCCCCTCAACTAAACCTTCCCTCCGGTCCCCCCCCCCCCCCCCCACCCCCCCATTCCTTCGCTCCCAGAGATTTAATAGCCCCCACTAATTAGCCCAGCTTCAATGACCGCCCGTAATTGGGTATCATTACGGTAAACTGCTGCTTCAACGCCGAATTAAGGGGGGAGATGGGACCTTTTTTAGGGTCCCACTTCTTCTCTTAGAAGAAGTCCGGCTCGTGGGAGACTCGATGATACGTGGTCAGCTCACAGAGTTTTGCGCCAGAGCACCTAAGACCAGGAAGCGTTTTTGTATCCCTGGTGGTGGTGTGGACGACGTAGTTGCTGCAGTTGACGAAGTATCTAAGCTGGCCCCTGCTAATACAATGTACGTCATCCACGTTGGATCCAACGATGTACAGCGAACCCGGTCGGAAGATTTGCTTTTAAAGTACCAGCAGCTGATCAAGTCGTTTAAGGAGAAGTCATCAAGGATCATCGTCTCAGGAATTGTCCCCCGGCTTGGTGTAGAGAGCCGATTTTACAACGTAGCCACCAGCACAAATCGTTGTCTAGCAAACCTCTGCAGGAAGGAAAACGTGGGATTCGTCGACACCTGGGACAATTTCTACTACGATGACTATTTGTTTTCGGACGATGGAGTTCATCTGAACCAGGTGGGAGCAGCACGTTTTGGGCGTCTTCTCAACGATGCGGTGAAGGATTTTCGGAGAAGAAATCGACTCAGCACAGGACAACCAGGAAGGAGGACCGAAGACAGCGAGGGCGGCAACCTGCGAAGGAATTAAATGCTAATCTGTCAAGAACCGCGAATTTGGATAAAGCTCCACCAACACGACCCAAATTCAAAACCGCCAGGGATAACGACCGAGGACCGATGTCAGCCATGAATGTAAATGTAGATCCGATCAGAACCAATAATTTGATTAAAGAACGTTCTGTGAGTTCTAAAACCGCAACTTTAAAGGTTTTCTATGCAAACGCTCGTAGCATACGCAATAAATTTTCAGATTTAGAGGAACTAGTGTTTACTGAAAATTATGATGTGATTGGTATAACAGAATCTTGGCTCAATACAGTAGATAGAGACTTTTTAGCAGAGTATTCACTTCCCGGTTATGTAATGTTTGAGAAAAGCCGAATAAATAAAAATGGAGGTGGCGTTTTATTTTACATCAAAGAAAGTCTTAACCCGACCCTCTTGTCAAAACCTTAAATTGTGAACGTCGACACATCTTTTGTGCTAATAAAGAATAATAAAGGTACAAAAATAATACTTGCATTAATATACAGACCTCCAGCTCAATCAGTGCAAACTGACCGAGAAATTTATGAACAAATTGCAGATGTAAGTAACTCACAAGATACCATATTTTTTGGCGACTTTAATTTACCTGTGACCAAGTGGGGCGATACTCTTACTTCACACTCCGGACATGACTTGTATACAAACTTGCAAGAGAGTTCGCTTTATCAATTTGTTCGAACACCGACCCGTGGTAATAACGTTTTTGACATTGTACTTGCAACAAAAGAAGAATTAATAGAGAATTTGAATGTTGGTGATGAATTCAGTAACAGCGACCATCGTACGATAACTTTCACTTTAAACTTTACTAGTAACGAACCAAATAGTAGCATCGAAAAAGTCCCTAATTTCAAGAAAGCAAACTTTCATAAACTTAGAGCTATGTTTAAAGAAACTGACTGGAGCTTTTTAATTAACAATAACGACATAAATACATCTTGGAAGTTATTCGAAACCACTTACCTAAAAGAAGTGCAAGACTGCATACCATCGAAAATACGGCGTCCAGGCCATAATAATAAGCCCAAATGATGGAATAAAGATATTTCAAACTGCCTGCTTGCTAAAAAATTTGCTAATGATAGATTAAAATCCTCACAAAATGACGAAGAACGGGTGAAATTTGTAGAGCTACGACGCAAAGCCAAAAAGTTAATTAAGCAAAGTAAAAAGACCCTTGAGTTACATATTGCGAATCAAAGTAAAACAAACCCGAAAGAATTCTATAGTTATATCAGAAAGAAAAAAGTAGTTACTTCAACTGTTGGACCGTTAGTCGATGAAAATGGAGAATACACCAAAGACGAAGTACAAATGAGTAATGCCCTCAATACCTTCTTTGCATCAGTTTTTACAACAGAAGACCTCAGTGATATCCCTACACCATCGCCGATTCAGATTGATAATTCAGATGTTCTAAGCAATATCACCGTTACAGAGAGAGAAGTATTGAATTGTTTAGATAAACTCAAGGTAAATAAAACGCCTGGACCTGATACAATCTCACCTAGAGTTCTAAAGGAAGCTAAGGATGAGCTCTCCAAACCACTGACATTACTATTCAATAAATCCTTGCAGTCTGGAACTATGCCTGATCAGTGGAAGATAGCCAACATAACACCGATATTCAAAAAAGGCAGCAAATCCCTACCCAGTAACTATCGTCCAATTAGCTTAACCTCAGTTGTATGTAAAATGCTAGAAACGGTCATAAGAGACAGACTCGTAAATCACTTAGAGGAAAATAACATACTTAAAGATACTCAACACGGCTTTCGTAAAAAACGTTCCTGTTTAACAAACCTCTTAGACTTCTTCCACGATATCCTCAACCTCTACGATGAGGTAGGTTTGTTGCGGAGAACGAGGTTGGAGGTCTTGGGGGATTTGTAGTAAATTATTAATTTGATTTTGTTTTCCGGGTTGGTTGGGTGGACATGTTTGGAGATTATTTCTTTTAAGATGGCCTCGTCATTTTTGTGTTCAAAAACATGTCCACCCAACCAACCCGGAAAACAAAATCAAATTAATAATTTTCTACAAATCCCCCAAGACCTCCAACCTCGTTCTCCGCAACAAACCTGCCTCCACCAAGATAAAGAGCCCGATGACCGACGATCACATCATTTACAACATACCTGTAATTATGAGGACTGTGGACCTCATTCCTATATTGGTATGACGCAGACTCGTCTTTCACGTCGGCTAACTCTTCACCTTCAGGCTGGAGCCATCAAAGACCACTATCTCACCCCTAACCACCCTCACCTCACACGCAACGAGTTAGAGAAAAACACCACCATACTCGATAAAGAAAGTGACCCAAGGAGATTACCTATACTCGAAGCTTTATATATCCAAGCCTTACATCCCAACATCAACAACCAAACTCTGGACCTTCAGATCCTTCCTTCTGCCAAAAGGCACTTTCCTACAGGACCTAACACCCCCCCTCGCCCCCCGGTGCCCTTGATGCAGCCCCCCGCGCTACCTCCTTCAGCTCCGTCTTCCGCAGGCGCCACACAACTTAGGCCACGCCCCTCGACACGCAGCCAATCAGCTTCGACCCCACCAACCAACCACCATCCCGCATCCAGTGCGCATGCGTGAAGCGGTTCCCCCCTTTCTCTTTTCCAGAATCCCCTTCCACCAATAGTAGATTTTTGCCCCTTGTTTTTCGCCTCCTCTGATCCTCCACCCTCTATATATACCCTTCCTGTTTACCTTTTATATCATTCCTTCCTTACTTGATAATGCTGGTTGTCCAGTGAAACGCGTCGTATATCCTGTATCATCATTTACATTTATGTAACCCTGTACCACCATGAATTTTGCTCATCTCCTTCATCTACTTCCTGCCACCCAGCGAAAACTCATCAGAGACCTGGAAACTTTGAATAATAAAATTTCCAACGCAGAAATTGCCATTTCTTTCAACCTCGTATGTATTAAAGAAAATTTATTACCTGGCTTTACTAACATAAAACTTCACGAGAATGCCAGACATCGCACCAGCACCCTCCAGTTTCGTGAAGAACTGGTGAAGGACCAAATAATTGAAAAACGAGAGCTCGCCAACAACCTTCGTAAAGAACGAGATGCTCTTCTACGGATTTGGGAAGACGAAACCCCTCCAGACCACCTCAAAGCCGAAATCAACACAGCCCTCGAACAACTCCTTGAACAACACAGAAGACAAGCCGAAAACACAACCATAAAAAAGCTTGCCCGTCTTTATGGCGGAAACTTAAAACTTCCCAAACCTACAAAAGGATATATAAACCTTACTAACACCATTCTGACCCTGGACCAAGAAGACCTCCTCAACAAAGGCCTCAACTGCCACTACAGCTCCAAACCTGGCCCCCACCGGAAACGCCTAGAAACGGAAATCCTCCTGGACGACATCCTACGACTCAAGAAGGATGGCAAGGTCACCACTACTCCCGCCCTACAACCTACTCTCCTCGCTGAAGCCGCCAAACCAGAGGAACTCACCATAGCAAAATACTCAACAAACTACACTTCCAAGCTGCCAAACAATTAAGAGACAACCCCAACATCATCATCCGTCGTGCGGATAAAACTTCCTGCCTCGTGATCCATGACAAGGAGGAATATCTTAGAAAAATGGACGTCATCTTAAGTGACAACACCAAATTTAAAAAGATCACCCGCAACCCAACCGACGAAATCAAACGCACTGCCAACACCACCATCACCGCTATCAACGCCAAACAAGGAGGGATCCACCTTAAAAAACTCGTCGGAGAATACACCCCTGGTTATGCGTACGGAACCATCAAAACACACAAACCTGGGAACCCCCTCCGCCCCATCATCTCCCAGATCCCCACTGCCACCTACCAGATCGCCAAGGCCCTGAACAACCTCCTCACCCCCTACGTGCCCAGCCAATTCAACCTTAACTCAGCCCACGATTTCTTGGAAATTTTACGAGACGCCCCCCGTAACAACAACCACACAATCGCCTCTCTCGACGTAGAAAGCCTGTTCACCAACGTGCCAGTGGATAGGACCATTGACATGATTCTACGTCGAATTTATCATTGCCCTGATACACCAACACTGGATATCCCGGAGAAGGCCCTGAAAACACTACTGGAGCTATGTACCAAGGAGGCCCCCTTCCTTTGCCCCCGGGGCAACATGTACAAGCAGATAGACGGTGTGGCGATGGGCAGCCCTCTAGGAGTTCTTTTTGCGAACTTTTTCATGGGTACCATCGAGGAAGAGCTCCTAGCTGCCCAACGACCCGCCGTCTACTGTAGATACGTGGATGACATCTTCGTGCAAATCAAGGAACTTCAGGAACTCCAGCGTCGCTTCATGACCTCCTCCGGACTTAACTTCACCTTTGAAAAATCTAACAATGGACAACTCCCCTTCCTCGACATCCTCGTAGCTCTGAACGACCATGGGTTCAAAACCACCGTCTACATTAAACCAACTAACACAGGACAATGCCTCAACGGCGATAGTGAATGCCCCCGCCGTTATCTTCTATCCTCCATCTCCGCCTATGTTAGGAGAGCCCTCACGCACTGCTCTACCTGGGCCGACACCCACCAGGAACTAGAAAGACTATCCCAAGTTTTAGTAAATAACGGATACTCCAACTCCGACATCTCCAGCACCATCAACCACCATCTTGAAAAATGGTACACCCAAAGCCTCCCAACATTGACCCCCCCAATGAAATTAAGATCTTCTACCGCAATTACATGTCCTCTGAACACAAAAATGACGAGGCCGTCTTAAAAGAAATAATCTCCAAACATGTCCACCCAACCAACCCGGAAAACAAAATCAAATTAATAATTTACTACAAATCCCCCAAGACCTCCAACCTCGTTCTCCGCAACAAACCTGCCTCCACCAAGATAAAGAGCCCGATGACCGACGATCACGTCATTTACCAACATACCTGTAATTATGAGGACTGTGGACCTCATTCCTATATTGGTATGACGCAGACTCGTCTTTCACGTCGGCTAACTCTTCACCTTCAGGCTGGAGCCATCAAAGACCACTATCTCACCCCTAACCACCCTCACCTCACACGCAACGAGTTAGAGAAAAACACCACCATACTCGATAAAGAAAGTGACCCAAGGAGATTACCTATACTCGAAGCTTTATATATCCAAGCCTTACATCCCAACATCAACAACCAAACTCTGGATCTTCAGATCCTTCCTTCTGCCAAAAGGCACTTTCCTACAGGACCTAACACCCCCCCTCGCCCCCCGGTGCCCTTGATGCAGCCCCCCGCGCTACCTCCTTCAGCTCCGTCTTCCGCAGGCGCCACACAACTTAGGCCACGCCCCTCGACACGCAGCCAATCAGCTTCGACCCCACCAACCAACCACCATCCCGCATCCAGTGCGCATGCGTGAAGCGGTTCCCCCCTTTCTCTTTTCCATAATCCCCTTCCACCAATAGTAGATTTTTGCCCCTTGTTTTTCGCCTCCTCTGATCCTCCACCCTCTATATATACCCTTCCTGTTTACCTTTTATATCATTCCTTCCTTACTTGATAATGCTGGTTGTCCAGTGAAACGCGTCGTATATCCTGTATCATCATTTACATTTATGTAACCCTGTACCACCATGAATTTTGCTCATCTCCTTCATCTACTTCCTGCCACCCAGCGAAAACTCATCAGAGACCTGGAAACTTTGAATAATAAAATTTCCAACGCAGAAATTGCCATTTCTTTCAACCTCGTATGTATTAAAGAAAATATATATATATATATATATATATATATATATATATATATATATATATATATCGGAGAGAGGAGTGTTCCTTGGGAACCGTATCTTCAGCAGGAATAGAAGAACAAAGTACGCTACGAGCAGTTCCATTCTTTATTATCAAACGTTTCGACATCACACTGGTGTCATCTTCAGTGGTCTACAAATCAAAAGATAATATTACAAATATGAAAGCTTAAAAGCTTATTGAAAATAATTAGAACATAACAAAAACAAAAACAAAATATATATATGGGGCAGAATGATAGGGTTAATACAAAGGAGGGGTAATTTAAACAAAGTTAAGCGGGTGCGATGATACAGTAGAGTTAAGGGAGGGTTTTAATTTTGAAATATAGAGGGATTCTAAAACTCTAATATCAACACGTTGACAGGAATCCAAAATATCAAAATGATCCTGTTTCACACCAAAACCACAAGATATAGCGTGTTCCCGTACAGCTGAGTAAGAAGGCGACTTGAAAGGCAGACCTGTTCTACTAGACTGACCTATGTGCTCGTCAATTCGTGTTTTGAAAGCTCGGTATGAGCTTCCAATATACCCTGCCTGGCAGCTAGGGCAAGCGAACTTGTAAATAATTGACGAACGAAGGTCAGTGGGTAGTCGATCTTTAAACTTAAAAAATGAACCAATTTTAAATGTATTCTTATGAATGAAGCTGAAAGTAATTTGCGGGTAAAATTTGAGCAAATATCTTCTTAAATTATTTTCTATTTTACTCGAGACTTCGCCTAGGTAAGGAATGACTAAAAATATCTCCTCCTTTCTAACTGTCGGAATACTATGTTTTGGTTGGTAAATTCTACACAAATAATTATTTACAATTTTATAAAAGATGTTGGTGCTATAACCATTCTTAACAAAAAAGTGTTTTAGAAACATAATTTCCTTATGAAATAATTGGTAACTGGATGTGAGTGAGTAGGCTCTGTGAAGCAGTGTCTTTATCGCATTAATCTTGAATTTATTTTGACAATAGCTAAAAAAACTCGTCCCTAGTCCCGAAAACGTACCTTTACGGAAAATTGAGAAGCAAAGTTTACCATTGATTTTCGTGATTAGTATATCTAAAAAAGCAAGTTTATTTTCGGATTCGGTTTCCATTGTGAACTTTATATTCTTATGTTTTGCATTTATATAATCAAAAAAGAGTTGGGCGTGACTGGGATCCTTGAATATTACTAGCGTATCATCAACGTACCTCCGGTACAATAAGGGTTTAAAATTAGATGGGCATTGATCAAGCCAAATTTGTTCCCAATAACATAAAAATACGTCAGCTAAGGTAGGGGATAAGGGGGAGCCCATCGCGGTACCATCAATTTGTTTATAGAGCTCACCGTTAAATATATAAAGACCGTCTTTAACACATAATGAGATTAAATTTGTAAAAATACGTTTACTCATACACATGAATGTATCTACGCCTTCAAAAATTAAGTTTGTACAAATATCAACAGTTTCGTTTACAGGAATGTTAGTGAACAAAGACTTTATGTCGAAGCTACACATGTAAGAATTCTCTGAAAATTCAAGATTAGATAAGGAATTCACCAGTTCATAAGAGTTCTTAACAGTAAACTCGTTTTTTGTGAGACTCGAGAGTAAAGGGACTAAGAATTTAGAAATGTTGAATGAGGCAGTGTTATATGCAGCCATAATAGGTCGAAGAGGGACGGAGGGTTTGTGTATCTTAGGAAGGCCGTACATTATTCCTGGGGAGGATCCTGATAGTTTTAGGGTCTTAGCAGTCTCATCCGTTATTGTGCCTAAGGAGACTAATTTATTTATGAATCTAATGACCTTGTCTTCAATTTTTAAAGCAGCTTTATATATATTGACGTTATCGAGTTTAGTGAACTTGGTGAAGTCTGTAAGCAAATCTTTCATTTTTGAAACATAATCACATTTATTAAGTAATACAACTCCCTTGCCCTTGTCGGGTCTGCAAATTACCAAATCATTATTACTACCTATTTTTTTCAGAACATTAAAATCAGCTTTCGTAAAGATGGGAGAGAACACTTTATTACTTTTAAATCCATAACAAATTTTACAAACTACATTGCGGATCGAAGTAATGACATTGTTGAATGAGAATCCGTTAGTGATTTTGCAATGTTTAAGTCTATTTGCGAGGCTTTCAAACGTTAAGAAATATTTATAAAATGAAGGTTTATATATCGGGAGGCCAAATTCTAATCCAAAAGAAAGTAGATATTTCTCTCTATGGGACAAACATACATTAGAAAAGTTGAATATAACATCTTTAGGATCGCAAGACTTGAACTCATAAGTGGCTCCTAATTTTTGTAATTTACGTTCATGATTAATGGCCACAGTTTTGGTTAGTTTTTCCTTTTCTCTTCGTACATAAGTTTTTAAACAATAGTAATCTAATCTAGACACTGACTCACACAGAGAGGCATTTAAATTGATTAAGTGTTGCTCCTGTTCAGCTATAAGTTTAACTTTCGATTGAATTTCTAAATCCAAGAGCTTTTTCTGCCATGATTTATACAGATCTAAATTACACAAAGTTTTTCGGTACAGTTTAAATGACAAAAACTTAGGGAATACATTGTACGTTTTACATGATATTAAGAATTTCCAATCAAGTCTCAGTTTTGCTAGTTTTTTGGAGGATCTTTCATATTTTCTAAATTTCTGTAGTGCCGGCTGTCCATACCTTCTTCGTAGTACATCGGAGAGAGGAGTGTTCTTTGGGAACCGTATCTTCAGCAGGAATAGAAGAACAAAGTACGCTACGAGCAGTTCCATTCTTTATTATCAAACGTTTCGACATAACATAACAATAACATAACATAACAAAACATAACATAACAAAAACAAAATATATATATGGGGCAGAATGATATTTAGATATACTAATCACGAAAATCAATGGTAAACTTTGCTTCTCAATTTTCCGTAAAGGTACGTTTTCGGGACTAGGGACGAGTTTTTTTAGCTATTGTCAAAATAAATTCAAGATTAATGCGATAAAGACACTGCTTCACAGAGCCTACTCACTCACATCCAGTTACCAATTATTTCATAAGGAAATTATGTTTCTAAAACACTTTTTTGTTAAGAATGGTTATAGCACCAACATCTTTTATAAAATTGTAAATAATTATTTGTGTAGAATTTACCAACCAAAACATAGTATTCCGACAGTTAGAAAGGAGGAGATATTTTTAATCATTCCTTACCTAGGCGAAGTCTCGAGTAAAATAGAAAATAATTTAAGAAGATATTTGCTCAAATTTTACCCGCAAATTACTTTCAGCTTCATTCATAAGAATACATTTAAAATTGGTTCATTTTTTAAGTTTAAAGATCGACTACCCACTGACCTTCGTTCGTCAATTATTTACAAGTTCGCTTGCCCTAGCTGCCAGGCAGGGTATATTGGAAGCTCATACCGAGCTTTCAAAACACGAATTGACGAGCACATAGGTCAGTCTAGTAGAACAGGTCTGCCTTTCAAGTCGCCTTCTTACTCAGCTGTACGGGAACACGCTATATCTTGTGGTTTTGGTGTGAAACAGGATCATTTTGATATTTTGGATTCCTGTCAACGTGTTGATATTAGAGTTTTAGAATCCCTCTATATTTCAAAATTAAAACCCTCCCTTAACTCTACTGTATCATCGCACCCGCTTAACTTTGTTTAAATTACCCCTCCTTTGTATTAACCCTATCATTCTGCCCCATATATATATTTTGTTTTTGTTTTTGTTATGTTCTAATTATTTTCAATAAGCTTTTAAGCTTTCATATTTGTAATATTATCTTTTGATTTGTAGACCACTGAAGATGACACCAGTGTGATGTCGAAACGTTTGATAATAAAGAATGGAACTGCTCGTAGCGTACTTTGTTCTTCTATTCCTGCTGTATATATATATATATATATATATATATATATATATATACCGGTATATATATATATATATATATATACAAAGAATCAGACCCCAGAAGACTAGCTATTTTAGAAGCTCTATACATCCAAACACTCAACCCCAGCATCAACAACCAAACACAAGACCTTCAAATTCTTCCTTTAGGCAAGCACTACAGGCATTCTGCTCCCCCTCCTCTCGCCCCGCGCCCCCCTTCCTTACGCTTCCACGCTCAGCACACAACTGACAACACCAACCAATCACAGCCAGCCACAGCCAACAAGCAACCACCGATAAGATTTAGTGCCCGTCTCGCGAATAGACTACCTTCCACCAATGAAGCCACCACACACCCAGTAGCTCCGCCCACCTCCCTCTACTTGATCCTCGAATTTTGTATAAATAAGATGCATTGTCCCTATTCTAACCATTACTGACATCATTACTGACATCATTACAGTCATTGTCCACACAGCCATTGCTCTTGCTGGGGACGATCGAGGCCAACTTTCTGTGCTTTTGCCTGCTCTTCTGGCTGCCAATGGCCTGCCTACCATCATCATCCCTCCAGACCTCCTTGCCCGAAGAACAACCGAGAAGCCGCACAAAAAGAAGCCTTCCAACTCTCAACTTCTGCCTCGACCACTCTGCCTTCAGAAGACTCGAACACCTAGAGTCCAGGAGGCAGCAACTTCAACACCGAGCCTGCATAACGTCACCGGACCAGCAGCAGCCTCGTCTCCAGCACCTGCCACCCTTCAAGATCCAGTGGCAACCAACTCCTCTACTTCGTGTGAATACTCCTACTCCACCATAGGAGAGGACGTCGATGTGGAGGGGATGGAGGAAGGAGACGAGGATGTTGACTTGGTGACTGCCAGCACTACACCATCCCAGCGAGCTGAAGATCTACTACAAAAACTCAGACAAGCTAAGGAATCAGGTCTAGAGTTTCCTGAACACCTTGAAGAAAAGTGGAAGAAACTTCAACAATTTATAAACTCAAAATAACTACTACTCCATCAACATCAGTGGCCTTCCAACACCAACATCAACTGCCTCTCCATACCAACACCACGTGGCACTGCTGCTCCAGACATGCTTCTATCAACAAAAACTCAAGAAAAATAGCAAGGAGGACAGTCCTCCATCTTTTACTCTTCGACTTCGCTCTTCATTTCCATCTTTACTTCTCTCTAAGTCTTAGAGACCTCTCATCTCCCCAACTTACCTTGTAAATTGTAAATTGTTCTAACCATTGACCCTCATTCAAAACAAAAACAGGACCATCTTTCCTCTTTTGGCGAGACAGGGACACAGCTCTCCTGATCTCTTAACCAATCAGAGAGACAACCTAGCAGCTACAAACTGGGACACCCATCCAGTTACTGACCAGACCCTCCAACAGCTACTCAAAGCTGATTGGCCGAAACTGCCAGCAGCATTTTTCACGGGACAGACTTCTTGATCATCAGGCGGTCACCCATCCAACTACTGCCCAGACCCTCTAGACCAATCAGAGGGAGGCTGACGTCCACGTCACTGGAGTCTGATCCTCAAGGAGCCCCAAGATCCATCGGTCACCCATCCAACTACTACCCAGACCCTCTAGATCAATCAGAGGGACACCATGGCAGCCTAATCCTCAAGGAGCACCAAGATCTATCATCCAGACAACTATAATTCTACAAACAAAAACGCTTTTATTGAAGCCAGCCTCTTTGGCATGACAAGACAAATATTTCTCTAAATTGTTTTTAGGACACAGTATCAAGATAGGAGCCATAGAGTCCCTATCATAGTACCCAAACTGAACCCTGCGGCTTGCACAAGGGGGCCTCTTTAGAGAGGTGGAGAGGGGAACTGACAAGGGTGGCGAAAATCTTGGATAGGGAATAGCAGCCCAATTGGGGAGTCTGATTGGAATCCAATACAGCGTTTCCCATCTTTTAGAAGGGGGATAACGTACTGTTTTTGGCCAAGCCCAACGGATAGGCAGGAATGATACTGTGTCACACTATAAGTAAAATTAAGGAATAACAACATGCAAAATGGGTAGGCTCAAAATAAGCCACCCTCTCCCTGACAAGAGGGAAACAAAACTCAAGTTAATTGAAACTCTTATAGGTAACAACATCACAAGAGTATTCGTAGCCAATGGAGGTCTTGTCATCACCACAGCCACTGAAGAAGACATAAATTCCATCCTCTCCCACGAATCAGTAAACAAGCTCAAAGATGCTGGCTTCACCCCCATCATTCCAATTGAAATCAAGTGCAAGAGAAGCATTATATGTTTCAACCTAGACGAGCTTGCTTACAACAACCCACCTGAACTAATCAAAACAGAAATAGAAAGGCAGAATGCCTGGGCCAAGGTCAACCAGATTTATAAATTTGAAAACAAAGACAGAAGGAGACAATCAGGAAATATCAAGATAGAATTTGAAGATACACAAATGTCCCTACGAGCTCAAGAAGGCATAAAACTCTTCAATCTATCAGTGACCTCAAACCAAATAAAGCAGGAAAGGTACATCCCAATCCAAACCTGTACTCTGTGCTATGCGGTTGAACAACATGCAAGAACAAATTGCCCACATAACGAAATCCCTGAATACAAAGTTTGCTCTGAATGTTGTTCAAAGGAACACACATGGAAGGAGTGCCCTCCTAACTCAACAAAGAAGTGTATAAATTGCAAGGGAAATCATCGCACCCTAGCAATGAAATGCCCAGTCAGGAAAACAGCAATGAAGGAGAAAGAAACTAGAATGAAGGAAGATGAAGAGAGGAAAGCCAACAACACATACGCAACCGTAACCAACAATGGTCAGGCACAACAACCAGCACAACTACAACCACAACTTCGAAATAACAGCAATGTGGATTTGAACTGCGCAGCATATATGACAATAATGATGTCAGCACACATTAAAAACGAGTCAGAACCGGGCTCCTTCCAAAAATACTTCTCCACTTACACAAAAGAAAACGGCCTCCCAGTCTTAAAACTTCCCAAGTTCACTCTGGAAGAATCTATAAAATTTACAAGAGGAAATGGAAATTTCACAGAGATGAAGAAATCCATACTTTCCGACCCTCAACCACAAGCAAACAACAATGATAACATAGAAGACGAAAATAATGAAAATATTGCCAATGACCCAGAAATACAACAACAACAAGAATCAAGCAGCAGCAGTGAAGACCCAGAACCACAACAACAACAAGATTTAAGCAGCAGCAGTGAAGGATTTACCGACTCCGATGTCAGCAGCGTCGACGTCGAAGCAGAGGACTCAGAGGTAAATGAACAAAATAACACAGAAGAACATGAAGATCAGCCACAGTCAACCCATGCCCTAACAAGCACACCCGCACTCGCACGAAACACCAGGAGCACTGCAAAACCGCTAAATCACTACATCCATCAGGTAAATGAAATTAACCTCAAAAAAGCCAAAGATGAATGTGTAATCCCAACTCACACAAATCCCACTCACACCCAAACAACAGCCCAAAAAGGGAAAAAAACAACTTAATCAAACATGGCTCAAAATCTAAAAATTATTCAACATAATGTACTCACATGGAATAACAGAAAGCACGAGTTAGTCAACACATATCTACAACTCAAACCAGACATAATACTAATACAAAGTCATGGTGTTAAAAATGAAGAAAGTCTAAAGATCCCAGGATTTAAAGTAATAAAATCAAACATATACAACAGACACATGGATGGCACTGCCATTGCAATTAGACAAAAATTACAACACAAAATCACAGATGACTTCTTGACGAACACACTAGCAGTACAAATTCAAACAGAAACAGGTCCAATAATAATAGCTACAGACTACATACCACCAAGTAGACTGTTTATCCCCACACCAGACTACATAGCATTATTCAGAAGAAATACACCGGTATACCTTTTTGGGGACTTAAATGCAAACCACCCAACATTTGGATACAGACATACCAACACAACAGGAAGACAACTACACAAATTAATATTAGACAGAATAATTCAACATATAGGACCTCACTTTCCAACATTCTTCACCGCCAACTCAGCCACAACTCCAGACACAATGCTGACTAATTACAACACATATCACAATATTAATATAAAACAAGGGCCACTAACAACAAGTGACCACACAATGATTATAACCCAAATCAGTACAGCCCCCATCTATATCCCCGCAGCCCCACGTCCTAACATTCCAGCGACAAACTGGGATGATTTTCAAACAAACATAGAAGAACACACAACACAAACTGAACTAAACGAAGCCACACTAGAAGAAATTGATACAGAGATTGATACATGGTATAACACAATCAATCAAGCAATCAACACATGCATACCACACACAAGACTCAAGAAATTAACAGGCACTACACCTACCCATGAAACACAATTATTAATACAACAATATACTGCACTCAGACATCATGCAAACACTCATGGCTGGACTAATGTACATTACAACAGATACAAAACACTCCAAAACACACTAAGACACACTTTACAAGAAGAAGCAAACATACACTGGGAAAACACACTCACACAATTAACAGCTACATACTCTGAACCGGAGGTTTTCTGGAGAAAATTCAAATCACTGACTGGAGAAGTCAGCCCACCTACTCATTACATCATAGATGAGCAAAATAACAAAAATTTTGACGAACAAAGCCAAGAAACAATCCACAGAAGAATTTGGGAGAGAGTACTCAACGAAGAAGAGGAAGACAGTGATGATGAGGATGACGAAAACAACGACAGAGTTAACAACTATATGCAAGAAAACTTCAATCGCACAACTCCATACCATCAAGCAGACTTTTCCAGACTTGATGAGCAGAGCTTCCTCACGAAACCCATAACAAACACAGAAATTAAAGCCATCATAAAAAACACAAAAAATACCTGTCCAGGAGAAAGTGGGATCAACAAAACTATACTGACACACCTCCCAGAATCTTCAATTTCAAAATTAAGAAATATTTTTAATGCTTCACTCTCTGCAGGCTACTTTCCAGACACATTCAAAAAATCAACCATCAAATTGATCCCAAAACCAGGAAAAACACCCCACAATCCAAACAATTACCGCCCAATCTCGCTCCTTGAAGTTCCCGGCAAAATCTTCGAGAGAGTTATAAACACAAGATTAAGAACTCATCTTGAAATAAACGACAAACATAACAATAATCAATACGGTTTCAGACAACACAGAGGCACCACACACGCACTTGCAGTAATAACAGAACAAATTGCCTTAAGCAAAGCAGACAGGGGACAATGCCACCTAGTCCTGAGAGACATTACTAAGGCTTTTGACAAAGTATGGCACCAAGGACTAAAGTACAAAATTCTACATCTGGACTTGCCTGTCATCATAGAAAAACTCTTATGCGATTTTCTTGATGACAGAAAAGCCAGAGTTAAAATAAACTCTTACCTTGGTGAGTACTTTCAATTAAGTTGTGGAGTACCTCAGGGCAGCGTCTTGTCACCCACTCTCTTCATAATATACACCAGAGATACACCTAATTCTCACACAGGACTAAATATCAGTTATGCGGACGATATCACCCAGATAATCCATTACCAGGGAAAATCCAAGCACATGATGAACGCAAGAACAAAACTAGAAGTTGAGACAATTAATACATATGAAAAAAAATGGAAGATTAAAACTAATGTCAATAAGTTCGCCATCATTCCAATCGGCTCCAAAAACAATGAAGACTTGGTAATAAATGAAAACCTAGTTAACTTCCAACAAAATGGAAAATCTCTTGGACTTAAAATCTCAAGTACAAGCTATATCACTAACGTAAGTGAAAGAAAGGGAAGAGCTATCCATGCCCTGAGCAAACTCTTCCGTTTTAGAAACCTCAGTACACCTATTAAAATACATTTAATAAAAAGCCTTAGTCCTCCCAATCCTTGAATACCCCCCAATACCTACACTGGCTCTCAGCAAATCACAAATACTAACATTACAACGAGTACAAAACAAAGCTCTCAGATTTGCAACAAATACAAGATACCCTTATTTACATACAACCCAAGATTTACACCACATAGCAAAAATAAGCCCATTAAATGTTAAACTGTACCATAGAGCGAAAAAGATCTGGGAAAGAATTGAACTAATAAATGAAAACTTATACAATGATTTAAGAGAAAGACACCAACATATAAACAATTTTAATAGGAACTTTCCTAGCAGCCTAACTGCTATAGGAAGAAATGAACCAGATCCACTATACACTTAATACTTAAGTTCATAAAACTGTAAATCCAATACATTATTATAATGATAAAATGTTCACCTAAACCTAAACGAATCCCAAAGTACATCATGTAAACACAAATTTTAAGAAAAACTTAGCTAGCTTAGCTTTACCTGCCTAAGGCAGAAGAATTATGTAAAAATATGCAAAAACCAAATTAAATACAGCAAGGTGGCCGGCCCACTAACCTTCTCCCTTCTACTGTACTTCATAATTTCCTACTTTACCTTCCTGACCAAACCCTCTACTTATTCTCCCTCCTTCCTAAAAAAAAAAAAAAAAAAAAAAAAAAAAAAAAAAAAAAAAAAAAAAACATTACCTCTCCATTCCCTGAAGATGCAAGATGTTTACTTGTGAAACGTTGGATCCACCATGAATTTTGCTAACCTGTTGTACCTCATCTCTGAACCCCAGAGGAAAATTGTTAGAACTATTGAAAGCTGTAACAATAAAATCCTGAATGCTGAAACTGCTATTGCTTTTAACCTCGTCTGTTTAAAAGAGAATCTATTACCTGGCTATACTAATATATATATATATATATATATATATATATATATATATATATATACAGTATTATATCTATCTATCTATCTATCTATCTATCTATCTATCTATCTATCTATCTATCTATCTATATACCGGTATATATATATAAGACATACCAAGCCCCGTACAAAGAACCGTATCACATATTATATCCCTAATAACTCCGAAGGAAACCCCCGAGAAGCACTATTACGCGATAATCCCGAGACAATCAACACAGATCCCCTGGTAAATTACAAAGGGATTCCCGCTCTGAAAGAGTTGTTAGAGGACCGGTAAATAATAATAATATAATAATCATAAATTACATAAAATAATAATAATAATAATAATAATAATAATAATAATAATAATAATAATAATAATAATAATAATGACGATAAAATATAATCATAATAATATGATATAATAATATTAAGCAATAGTAAAAATAATTATAGTAATAATAGTAATAATATTTAAAATTATCTATATTAATAATAATAATAATAATAATAATACACATAATAAAAATAATAAATAATAATAAAAATATATAAACAAATAATAATACTGTTAATAAAAATAATCCCCATACACGTTAGGATTTTCTTAGCCACCTTGGGATTACCGCAGGCGATTGGGGTAGAAAAGAGGATTAATCGATGGTCATTGAGGGGATTAGGGGGATTAGTCGTGTGAGAGGGAAGTGGAGGAGAGAGAGAGAGAGAGAGAGGTGGGTGGTTGGGTGGGTGGGTAGGTAGGTAAGTGGTTGGTGGGTGGATGGATATATACAGTAGATAGATAGATAGACAGAAATACAGACAGACAGACAGACAGACACACACACAAAGACTGAACATGAACCAGTGTGTGATACAAAATATACTGGGGAACGTTGTCAGATAAAGAATACCATGTGAGGAGGAGCACTTCAATGACAACGTTTCCCACATACCAGGCTTCATATATGCGAAAACGTTGATCTTAACCCTTTCAGTACCATGACGCCTGTTTACCTTTGATTCTAGCTAAAATGAGATGATTATGTGCAGTAATTTAAGAAGGACCTATGTTACTAAGAGGGTATATTGAGATCGTATTTACCCATTTGAATTGTAGAGGTAGATTATGAACTCAAACAAATTCTCTAGTAGTAACCAGACTTATTCTATTATATTATATTGCCGGACACCATGATCCCCAACGAACGAAACCCTCCCATGCACCTATGTCCCCAGTCAGGTAATACCCCTCCTCCCATCCAGCACCGCCTTCGTTCATAAACTTAAGAACATAAGAAAATGGGAGTCTGCAGAAAGCCGATTGGCCCACACAAGGCAGATCCTTCTCACAACCAACCCCAATTGCTTGTTTTTTCCATTATAGAGCAATGTATTTTAGTTTGTCCCCTAGCCTAACAAAAATTCTTTCCCAGACTTCCTGCAAACTAAAAAATGCCCACCCAGACCCCCTAAAAGCTAAATTTGTACATTTGTCGATGTGAAAATGAAAGGAATTGACCTCCTGCAGGGCTGACGGCCAATTTCTTTAAAGTTAGAGGCTCGCTATCGCTTGCCCAGAAAAACATCAATACCTCACTGGAGTGAAGGTTGTTATCATCGTCAAACTAATGGGGTGAAACGTCTTAAAATCTAAACAAATAATAGAGTGAAACATGGAAGGTCCAACAAGATCCTCCTCGAACGGAATAGGGTTAATGGCGTGTATGTATTATATCGTAAATATCGTCCGTATGAATTAGAGAGGGTAAGGATATCAGCAATTAATGACCACTTGCGATTTTCGGGCTATAAGGAAGTTGGACCTGTAGTCATCGGTATTAAGCAGAATCAACAGCTAGAAGACGGTCGTAGTACATTTATAAATACATAAAACGAACCACCATAATAACTACAACAACCACAACCAGGCACCATATCCACACCGCACACCATTATATTAAACCTTTGAACCTCTGACGCGTTTTAGTAGTTTTATTTTGGCTATCATTAGACGATTTTATGTAGCTTAGGAAGGATCTGTGGGAGTTAAAAGGGTAAATACTATCTCAACCAACCCTCTGACTGCCATATACCCTTCCTAATCTGATTAAAATCGTCTAATAATAGCCAGAAAACCAAAAAAAGGAAGTGCGTCATCGATACTCAGAGGGTTAAAGTCGTCTATCAGTAGCCAGAATATACCGTCAAAATAGGTCATAAATCTCTCAATGGGTTATTATGTATTTGCTTCCTAGAGGTCCTTCCTAAACTGCATAAAATCATATAATAATAGACATAACATAATGAAGGAGAGCGTCATAGTATCCTGAAGGGGTTACGCTACTTATATCACCCATATTTCTCACCTTATTTCAGCCTATTTCCTTCCCATTCTCCTCTCAGCCCGTCCGCTATTCGTCAAACACCACCTCCAGTCTCTTTCCGCACTTCCGGCACCTGAATATCGCGCACAAATAACATAAATAACTACGGGAAGAACGATGCGTCTTTACTGAGTGTCACCGTCTCTGGGAATCAAGTGAGAGTCTACAGTCTTCCACCTGGACACTTACACACGATAACATAAATATGCGGCATAAAAATCAACTAAACTATTAAACACGTAAGTCAATATCAGAATGTTGTTTATGGGCAGTGAAAATATTTATAACGATCACCTAGAGTTAAATATGGAAGGTAATTTGATAATGCCTCCCCGGGTGGTGTCCCGGATGTCACGCGTTTCCCGCCAAGACACCGTTTTCTGTGGAAATGTATCGCTTGCTTAAATTGATCTGACTAAAGAATATCATGTATAGTAGCGTTTAGTTTCATAATCACACAATTGCTTAACGTTAATCATAAAGATAAATAACTACCACAACCACCACCACAACCACAATAACCACCACAACCACCACCACAACCATCACCACCACAACCACTACCACAACCACAATAACTACCACAACCACAATAACCACCACAACCACCACCACCACCATCACCACCACAACCACCACCACCACCATCACCACCACAACCACAATAACTACCACAACCACAATAACTACGACAACCACCATCACCACCACAACCACAATAACTACCACAACCACCACCACAACCACAATAACCACCACAACCACCATCACCACGACAACCACCACCACAACCACAATAACTACCACAACCACCATCACCACCACCAACCACAATAACTACCACAACCACCACCACAACCACAATAACCACCACAACCACCATCCCCACCACAACTACCACCACAACCACAATAACTACCACAACCACCATCACCACCACCACCACAACCACAATAACTACCACCACAACCACAATAACCACCACCACCACCACAATAACTACCACAACCACAATAACTACCACAACCACCATCACCACCACAATAACTACCACAACCACCATCACCACCACAATAACTACCACAACCACCCTCACCACTACAACCACCATCACCACCACAATAGCCTAACCACCATCACCACCACAATAGCCTAACCACCATCACCACCACAATAACAACCACAACCACCATCACCACCACAATAACAACCACATCCACAACCACCATCACCACCACAATAACAACCACAACCACCATCACCACCACAATAATAACCACAACCACCATCACCACCACAAAAACAACCACAACCACCATCACCACCACAATAAAAACCACAACCACCATCACCACCACAATAACAACCACAACCACAACCACCATCACCACCACAATAACAACCACAACCACCATCACCACCACAATAACTACCACAACCACCATCACCACCCCAATAACTACCACAACCACCACGATAACTACCACAACCACCACGATAACTACCACCACAACCACAATAACTACCACAACCACAATAACTACCACAACCACCACACTAACTACCACAACCACCATCACCACCACCACCACAACCACAATAACCACCACCACCACAATAACTACCACAACCAGCATCACCACCACAATAACAACCACAACCAGCATCACCACCACAATAACTACCACAACCACCACCACAACCACCATCACTACCACAACCAGCATCACTACCACAATAACTACCACAACCACCATCACCACCTTCCACCTCTCCCTCTCTGTCCTTCCACCTCACTCTCGTACACCCTCCTAGTCATTCTCTCGCTTCCCATACGTTCCATATGGCCGAACCATATCAAGGTGTTCGTTTTCACACTTTCCAGCACATCTGCATCCACACCACACCTCTCTAGTATTTCCTCATTCGTCTTTCTATCCCTCCATGTAACTTAGCACGCACCTCTTAATAACTCATTTCCATCCCTCTCACTCTTGGTTTGAGTGTCTCCACCAACGTCCATGCTTCGCTCCTGTAAGTCATATGTCGGGATTACCACACTACCATGCAAGGACTTCTTTACTTCCATGCTGACCACCCTATTTCTTGTTACTGCTTTCAGCATTCCTACAACCCTCTTCCCATGTTGCACCCTCTCCCTTACTTCTTCATCAATACTCCCATCTGTACTCAACACACTGACCAAATACTTAAATGAGCTGACTTATTATGAGAAGTACTTAATGATAGCGAAGGAGTTAGTAGGCCATGACGCATGTGTCCATGATTTTCAGGGTAGTATGAACAGAATGTATATGTGGTGTAATTATTCATGGGCCAGTGAAAGGTACATGAAAATCTCCGAGCCTGTATATAATATTTTTAATGGAAGAAGGCCGGTTTATAACTCTCTAGGGGACGCCGCCGCAACCAGGCATGAGCCGCACGATGTTTTTACACTATTTTTTTTTTTTAATTATACATTTTTCCGGGTATTATTCTTCGTTATTTTCAAGCTGTCCTGTCTGCTTTAATATTACTTGTACATAGGAGAAACAGGACGATGTATGGAGTAAATAATATCAGAACACAAGGCTGATGTACGCAAATATAGGTTAGCTAATTCCCTAGTCGTGCACATAGACCAAAGCAAACATCTACCTAAATGGGAAGGAGCTGCAATCATAGAACACACATGAGAAGATTGTTGGAGGCAGCACATATACGTGAAAAGAATGTAACTAACCATTGGGATGGGTTTTTCTGTCTATCAAAACATGCAGCAAATACTGTATAGCTTTAATGACACGACGTGTGTGTGTGTGTTTGTGTGTGTGCATCAATGTGTGTACGGTAGTGTATGACAGGGTACCAACATGAAGCCAGCATTGTTAACAAAGGATAACAGAGACAGTGTGTGTGTGTGTGTGTGTGTGTGTGTGTTTCCTAGGTTGTTTGTATGCAGAGTTTCGTATTTAGTGCGCATCGTGTTGTATGTGTATTCTGTGGTGTGTTCTGTAGGTGTTGCATGCGTGTGCGTAATTGTATGTGCGTACTTGTGCGATATGCACACTCATTCACTCTCTACTCAACTCTCTCATCTTTCTTTAAACTAATTCTTCTATATATCACTCCCCACTCATCCCTCTCACCTCACTCCCCACTCCCTATTAATTTAATTCCCCACTCATCCCTCTCATCTTACTTCCCACTCATCCCTCGCATATCACTTGCCACTCATCCCTCTCATATCAGTTCCCGCTCATCACTCTCATCTCACTTACCACTCATCCCTCTCATCTCACTTCCCACTCATCTCACTCCCCAGTCATCCCTCTCATCTCACTACCAACTCATCCCTCTCATCTCACTACCAACTCATCCCTCTCATCTCATTACCCACTCATCCCTCTCATCTCACTACCCACTCATCCCTCTCATCTCACTACCAACTCATCCCTCTCATCTCACTACCAACTCATCCCTCTCATCTCACTACCCACTCATCCCTCTCATCTCACTACCCACTCATCCCACAACCCACGCATCCCTCTCATCTCACTACCCACTCATCCCTCTCATCTCACTCCCCAGTCATCCCTCTCATCTCAATACCCACTTATCCCTCTCATCTCACTCCCACTCATCCCTCTCATCTCACTCCGCAGTCATCCCTCTCATCTCATTACCCACTCATCCATCTCATCTAACTCCCCACTCATCCCTCTCATCTCACTCCCCAGTCATCCCTCTCATTTCACTACCCACTCATCCCTCTCATCTAACTCCCGTCATCCCTCTCATCTCACTACCCAGTCATCCCTCTCATCTCACTACTCACCCATCCCTCTCATCTCACTACTCACCCATCCCTCTCATCTCACTCCCCATTCATCCCTCTCATCTCACTCCCCACTCATCCCTCGCATCTCAACCCTATTCGTCCCTCTAATCCCACTCCCCACTCATTTCACTAATCCATATCCCTCTCACCTCACTTCCCACTCATCCCTCTCATCTCAACCCTATTCATCCCACACATCCCTCTCGCCTCGACTACATCTCGTCTCTCCCCACTCATCGCATCCCTATTCATCCCACTCGTCTCGCCTCCATCCCGTCTCTCCCATCTCCCATTCTGATATTCAATTGCATCCGACCCTTGCCTAGACGCTGCTGTTGTTGTTGTTATGCCCGTTTTCTTTCTCGGCTCCCAAACTTAATTCCACATTCAGCCTCATTTTCTGTGAACACGTAGAGAACCCTGCAAGCACAGCCGACGAATGAAAGGCCAAAGAATATCGAGTAAAACTGTCGATGGTTAAATGAACATAATATGGCACATTGCATATCATTAAAAATATATTGAAACAACCAAGTAGTTGTATGGTTATTCAGGGAAGATTTTCATATATTTGTTTATTTATTAGTTTTGAGATTTTAATTAAAGCTTGATAGAGGTCTAGGGAGGAAATTACCCCCCCCCCCCCCTCCACACCCACACACACACACTATCACAATCTCTCTCTCTCTCTCTCTCTTTCTGAACTGAACTCTTAAATCGAAGAACAATGAACACCTTAAATGCCCCACTACATGTTCTCGATTGTTATCTTTATCTCTCTCTCTCTCTCTCTCTCTCTCTCTCTCTCTCTCTCTCTCATAAACACCAACCATTTAAAAATATCTTACATACTATAAAACAAAGTGTTATTGAAGCCAGGAAATTAGTGGTACAACAAATATTAATAATAACAAATATATATACCGTATACAGTATATATATATATATATATATATATATATATATATATATATATATATATATATATATATATATATACTGTACATACGGTATATATATATATTTGTTATTATTAATATTTGTTGTACCACTAATTTCCTGGCTTCAATAACACTTTGTTTTATAGTATGTAAGATATTTTTAAATGGTTGGTGTTTATGAGAGAGAGAGAGAGAGAGAGAGAGAGAGAGAGAGAGAGAGAGAGAGAGAGAGAGATAAATATATAGATAAAGATAACAATCGAGAACATTCTTTCTCACATGGTTTAATATACAGTATATATATATATATATATATATATATATATATATATATATATATATATATATACTGTATATACTGTATATACTGTATATTAAACCATGTGAGAAAGAAAAAATATCGTACTGTTAAATCTTCCAACACTTTGACCCCACAAAATTCATAGCTATAATTAAAAGCTTTATGAAAATGTTTATTATTTTTTAGCCTGTCGCCGTCTTGAAATAGCATTACTTAGGCAGAAATTAAGTTGAGAGAGAGAGAGAGAGAGAGAGAGAGAGAGAGAGAGAGAGAGAGAGAGAGAGAGAGAGAAAACGTTTGTGTGTGTGGGTGTGTGTGTGTCTGTGTGTGTAATAATAATAATAATAATAAACGGTTTATTAAAGAATGGCAGCCTCATGAGCTGAAAATACACATTTTACAATTTAGTGGATGAACATGAGATGTACAGATATGAGGATGGTAAGCTCAGTTTACAAACAAAATAAATAAATACAATAATGATGCATGTGCAGAATACAAATTATCATAAAATAACCATGAGAGTAAGTGATATACAGTACATATACACATTTATTTACTTACTCATATACAGAACATACGTATATACACGTACGTGCGCACATACATATACATACATATAAAGGAACATAAGAACATGCAGTAAGTGTGCACATGTCCGTATACACAAACGCTCACGTATGCACACAAACATACATACATACAGAAACTGTTTTGGTATGGTCAGGGTAAAGAGGGTGCAGCAATTCAAGTCCGTATATGGTCCGTATGGTCAGGTACAGCCTACTACAATGGGAGGTTAATCCTCGGTAGTGTGTGTGTGTGTGTGTGTGTGTGTGTGTGTGTGTGTGTGTGTGTGTGTGACAGAAGGCGAAATATGGAAGAGCTGGGCGTTCTATTGTTAAGGGTGGAAATACATGGATGAAGATACGCGAACACTTAATAATAGATCATGCTTATGCATAGATTTATAATCAGAAGTTGCGCTAGTGAGCAATATGTTCTCGCTCATATGTACGTATATTTACATACATATGTGCATATGATCATATAAATACACGTACAGTACATATATATTATATACCTTATATTCTCAACCGGGCTCGAACCATTGACAGCACATACACACAGACATACATATACATAAATATATGCACATTACATGCATATATGCTCTTCTCTTATCCTGCCTGATACTCTCAGCCGGGCTCGAACCACAAACAGTATACACTATAGACACATATATATATACATAAATAACGCATACATACATACACATATACGCACACATACATACACATATACTGCACATACATAGATACATATATACACATATACATAAACAAACTCAAGCAAATACATACATAATTATATTCTAATACACACACGCACACACACTTATGCATATATTATTAAAGGTGGGCGCGTATATATGGTGTAACAGGCCGTTATTACACATTATTAATAATATTAACAATGGTTGGGATAGGACTATTTTTATATCTGTCAGTTCTTGCTCTTATTGGTTGGAGTGTGTTGAAATGACGAGCTGCACGTGTAGGTCTAGGGGCGTCTGGTGGAAGTAAGTTTCTGTGTCGTGGGTGAACAAGCAGCTTAGATGCACACTGTTTGAGTGTGTTGTAGTGGTGGGTTGAAAGTGCAGGTATGCTAAGGGTGGTGAGAGCTTCCTCGTACCCTGGATATGTGCCACCCAGGATGATCCTGCATGCCCTCCTCTGAACTCTCTCCAGTTGACGTTGTTGTGTTAGGGTTAGAGAGGAGGACCAGGTGGGAGAGGCGTAGGTGAGCATAGGGAGTATGAAGGTGTTATATATACTCTTCAGCTCATTCTCCGGCGCCCCCAGGGATCTCAACCGCCTTAGCATAAACAACTTGTAAGTGGCGGTCCTGACTGTGGTAGTTACATGTTTCTTCCAGTTCAGTTTGTTGTCCACAGTGATTCCGAGGAGTTTGGTGGACTCAACAAGCTGAAGGGGATGAGGACCAATTGTGACAGTGGGTGGAGGAAGGTCGGTAACGGAAGTGTTGATGTGCATGACCACTGTCTTGTCATGATTGATAGTCACATGATTGTCTGTGGTCCAGGCTTGAAGACGGTCGAGGATGTCTTGTAGGGGATCATAGTTAGGGGAGGTGTTATCGACAGTAATGCCGACTGTCGAGTCGTCCACGTACTTCCAGTGGAATGGGGTGTCCTTTAGGGCATCATTAATCAAGATGAGGAACAATAGAGGCCCCATCTTTGTGCCCTGTGGGACTCCACATGTGATGTCTAGGAAGGTGGAGATGAAGCCTTGGTATCGCACTGCTTGTCGTCTGTCACTAAGGAAGTCGGTCAACCACGCAACCAGGGTAGGATGTAGCCCCAACTTTATGGCCTTGTTGATGATGATGGTGTGGTCAACAAGGTCAAATGCTTTCCTGAAGTCAATAAAGGCAAGGGCGAGGGAAGTCTTTCTCTTCTCAAGATTTGTGTAAATATAATCTAGGAAGCTAATAAGACAGTGAGTGGTGGAGGAGGTTTTTACATTGCCAAACTGTTGGGGATCTATCAAGTGACGGATTTGTGAGTAAGCCCAGGTGAATACAAAGTCCTCACAGATTAGACTAGGGATGGGCGTAATGGCAATTGGTCTGAGTTCATTAAGAGAATGTGGGGAGGGGGTTTTGGGGATTGGAGTGACGTATGAAGTTTTCCAGTCTGCAGGGCATTTACTTTGCCTTAAGGAGGCATTAATTATCGAGCAAAGGGGGGTGGCAAATTCCACCGAAAATTCTTTGTATATTTTCATGGGTAGGTCTACTGGGGTTGTTGATCTTTTTTATTTGAAACTGGAAAGCTTTTTGGCCACTTCAAATTCTTGAACAGTTACTGGGGGGGAAGGGGATGGGAGGAAGGCAGGGAGGTTGGTGCGGTCTAGTTTGGGGAGGGTTTGGCAGATGGTAGAGAAGTGATTATTTATCAGTTCAGGTGCATCTACACGAGGGACATGGGAAACACAGGGGATCGAAGGAGTCCCACTACTTAAGCCACAAAGATTCTTAATTTTAGAGTACCACTGACTGATATTGGTTTGTTTTAAATGATGAATCTTTGTAGGGTAGTAGGACTTCTTCGCCCAACGGATTTCCCTTATCACAGTGTTGCGTAGGTGTGTGTGTGTGTGTGTGTGTGTGTGTGTGTGTGTTAAGATGGTCCCCTAATTCAGTTAAAATTCACTACAATACATCAGTTAGGCTTTAAAACATACATTCTGATAACACTTACTCTCCCAACCTGCAAAAATGCATAAAGTCACTATTCGCAACCTTTGTATAAGTACAATAATAGAATAACAAAACCGATAGATAAAAATATAGGTAGATAGGAGATATATAGATAACTCAATAAATATAGATAGAAAGATATATATAGATAGATAAATCAGTATATATAGATAGAAAGATAAATATAGATACACCAATATATATACTGTAGATAGAAATATAGATAAATCAGTATATATAGATAGGCCTAGAAAGATAGATATAGTTAAATCAGTTCATATAGATAGAAAGATAGATAAAGATAAACCGAAAAATATATAGATAGCTGTAGAGACGGCTGGCTAGAAACAGTTAGGAAGGGAGACTGTGCGAGAATGGGGCAAAAAATTGAAAGGAGTATAGTAAGTTCAGTGGGAGCGAGAGAGAGGGGAAACAATACAGAGAGAGAGAGAGAGAGAGAGAGAGAGAGAGAGAGAGAGAGAGAGAGAGACAGAGAGAGAGAGAGAGGTGAGTATTTCTACGACCTTGACGTCTATTCCAGGAAGATATTCTGGTTGAAAGGAAAGAGACAGCAAATTGGCCACTTGCGAGTTTCAGGCTGTAAGGAAGATAAAGGTGAATTCCAAGGATGAAACCTATTCAAATTATAATGACCATTGAGATCTAATTGGTTTTAGGTATATGATACTGAAGAAGATTCATCAATGTGTTATAACATAAAAATATAGCTTATCTAATTTATTTCATGTGGCGCGAACTGGCGTGTTTACCATGACGTCACTATAGCCAATGGCTGGAACTCTCGACATGGGAAATGGGTGAATCTGTGGGGTTTCTTGTGAGAAACTCTTATAAATTGTATCCATGTGTACAGTCGGCCTAATAAGTGATGGCACCAATTATGTTTTGATCAATAATTGGCATCAGCAATATGTATACATGATTTCTTCTATTTTAGTTAGATATACCAACATGTTCCTACACTTACCCACCCTATTCAACATCTGACATAAATTAATACAGCACAGAACGAGCCAAACGTAATGCCAGCTGAGACATGACTTATTAGCGCCACTGTACAGCTTAACATTTGACTTCATCACTGTCTGGTCAAGGGACCACGATATATAAATTGAACAGAAAACGATACTATCATTAAGAAAATAGGCCTTAGAAGCGACCTCCCTCGACTCTTGACCAGGATAAAACACTCGAAAACATTGCCTGTATGTTTATTGTTGGCTAGATTGGATTATTTCTCCATTCACATATGCATAGCCTACGTGAGTTGCAGTGGGGATGTGTGTACATGCTTAGATTGATATGCAGGATTCGAAGTTGCATAATAAATCGTAGGCAGTGTCCACCATTCTTTAACTGTCTTCGTGGTGCGATGCATAAGGTGTTGATTTTCGGTGTGAGCATCCTGGATTCGAATCCACGGACTGCCACATGTGTTTGTAAATTTCATTAATCGATTTTAGGAGTATAGTTGGTTGTTGGAAGGAACATAATAATTGATGTGCACCACATCTTCAGGACCTTGTTCGATGTTTGCAGAGCTTGAGTATTGAATTGAAAGGTACTAATTAGGAAAAACAGACCTGTCCACGAGCGTGTGTGGTAGAGGCAAGTATCCCATATTGTTTACATATTGTCGTCACGCGAATCAGCTGTTACTCTCCCAACAGACAGCCGAGGATGCCAAAGGCGTTATAAACTAGTATTATTTTCTAGAGTTTAATGGAATTATATCAATATTGCCCATATACATATTACAGTATATTCATGCCAAGGTATGACCCTGAACAATAAAGAGGGGAATAGGTAAAAATAACAAAAACAAAATGGCAGAACTATTACAGGAGAATGTGAGAATATAAAATAAAGAGGATATGCAAGGAGGCAAAATAAATAAGGAATGACATGATGATGATGATGATGATGATGAGAAAGAAAGAGAGAGAGAGAGAGAGAGCGCGCGAGCAAGAGAATAGAAATCCAGAAGCGAGTGTGAGAGAGTGAGGATGAGTTCATTGAAGTGTGTGCGGGGAGGGATAACTGTGTGTGTGTGGGGGGGGGGGGGTGCTTGTGTGTGTGTGTGTGTGTGTGCTTGAATGGGTGAGTGTGTGTGTGTGTGTGTATAAGACATACTTATTACACACACACACACACACCTGTGGTTCCTGTGGTTGTAGTTGAGGGCTGTCAGTTAGCGCCCTGTGGTCCACGCCGTTGCGGCGCCGCCACTGTACATCCCATCTACCCTCCTCTGTGCCAGCTGGTCAAGAATGCTGTTGCTGGCAGCACGGAGGTAGTAGTGGGGTAGGATTGGTTGGTCTGGCAGTGATGACAGGAAATCATCCAAGTCCTTTTTGAATTTTTCAACGGTTGGGTAGTTTTGGTTTCTTATTTCTTTTGGCAGTGCATTGTAGAGCTTCGGACCCCGTGTAGCGAAGGCATTTTCTTTAAATGTCTTAACTCTTGTCAGTGCTCGTTAATTGACCTGATAATACACATACGGCCCAGTCGTTGGTTTTCTTTTATCTCTATCAACTCCTTTTCTTCCTCTCCCAGCAGGTTTGGGGTTAAGTTGTTGAGAATTTTCCAGGTATAAATAATCAAGTATCTTTCTCTGCGTCGTTCTAGAGAGTACAAGCTTAGAGACTTTGCCAGTAGTCTTCCTCCTTCACAGACACTATTTTACTAGTGAAGGAGCGCTGGATGCCTTCCAATGCTTGTTTCTCTCGTGACTTCCAGGGATTCCATAACTGGCAACAATATTCCAAGAGTGGTATTACCAAGGCCTTATACAGGGTTAACATAGGTTCGCTTTCACGAGTTCTGAAAGTACGCAATACCCAGCCAACCTGGACTCGTGTCTTTTGTACTACTGCTAGGATATGGGTAGTGAAGGTGGCATCATCACTGATTGTTACCCCTAGGTCTAGCACTTTGTTGTTACACTTTATTCTTTGGCCATCATGTGCCGAATAGTGGACTTCTTCTATTTTGTTTGTACCATATCTAACCAGTTCAAATTTGTTATTATTGAAAGACATATTATTTGTTTCGGCCCATGTATATAGCTTGGTAAGGTCAGATTTTAATTTGTCCACATCTGCCATTGATTTAGTTTCTTTCATTACTCTGGTATCATCGGCAAAAGACGAGACTTTTGAGTAGAGTGTACCTTGGTCAATGTCGGATATGAGTATGAGGAACAGCAGTGGCCCCAGTACAGAACCTTGAGGGACACCACTGTAGACATTTGAGTCACACACACACACACACACACACACACACACACACACACACACACACACACACACAGCCCGTAGCCTAGTAGGTAGAGCTCTCGTCTCACACACGAGGGGTCGGGGGTTCAATCCCCGGCCGGGCGGAGACAAATTGGGCTTGTCTCCTTTCATGTGTTAGCCTCAGTTCACCTAGCTGTAAATAGGTACCTGGAATAAGTGGACGACGTTGTGACGTCCCATCTGGGGTTGGCAAAAATGGTACAAGGCGAGATGGGTATCATATGGTTCACCTAAGCTGATGGCTACCTAAGCCTTCGGGCGAGACGGTACCGTCTATAGTGAGAATGGTACCATACAGATCCACCCTAAGCCTTCGTTTCCAATGTCGCCAATTCGCTAAAAATACAGACTACACACACATCCACAGCCATTCCAACGATACATATAACACCTACACATATAGGAGGCGGGAAATAACGAGCATGCTCACTCCCGCAATACAACTAGAGTAAGTACAACTAGAGTAAGTACACACACACACACACACACACACACACACACACAGACACACACACACACACACACACACACACACACACACACACACACACACACACACACACACACACACACACACACACACACACACACACACACACACACACACACAGCCTCTCGTCCCAAGTCAATAAAGGCCAAACACAGCCGCCGGAACTCCCGGAAATCCGGCCTTATGAGAGAATCAGGAAGTCGGCTGAACGCTGTTAAGAAGTACGTCTTTAACCCCTACTCTACCGGCGACGTATTTTCAATTAATGGCTTAGGTGCTTATGTTCTGGGTGTGGTGTCCCGAGTTCGAATCCCGGGAGGACCATATGCTTTCATTAGTTTATTCAAGTACATTGGGGTTTGTAATGGATGATTAATGTTAAGAACGGGGTGTTACTTATATTATAGCTACATTTAGATGCTTGTGTGCAGTTTAAGAAGGATCTGTGGCAGGCTATAACAACTCATTTGCTCTAGCCCTTTTTAAGTTATAGAGGTTTAGGGTTCCCGATGTCTAGTCTACCTATTTGGAACAGGGTATAACAATCCTTGAATCAAAAGGTGTGTCTATACAGGGATGGCTTTCAAGCTCCCTCTCAGCTGCAACAAGGGGAGAGGGAGAGACAGAAACGCAGTCTTTATTACTTTGCTAGGATATTGTGACAAAGAGAGAGAGAGAGAGAGAGAGAGAGAGAGAGAGAGAGAGAGAGAGAGAGAGAGAGAGAGAGAGAGAGAGAGAGAGAGAAAGAGAGAGAGATAGAGGGGGGGGGGGGTGGGGGGGGCAGATATTTGAGTTAATTTGCTTGTATATATTATGCCGAGGGAGATAGTTACATATATACACAGACTGCACATAACTTGCGGTCCCTACTAGGCAGTCCAGACTAAATTATAACATAGGAAGTGGAAGGTAAAGCTATCAAATGTTTGTCAAAAGTCTCTTTCCCTACATACCATTCCCTCCCACCATGGGTCGGCCTAAATTATAGTTAGGAAAACAAGGCCCTCAGCAGAATGAGAAGATTACTCCAGGGAATTTCATAGTAAAGAACGAAGTTGAGTGAGCGAGAGTGTAAGGGAAAAAAGAATAGACCAGAGGAAGACTAATTAAGAAGAGTAGACGAGGAGGAGGAGGAGGAGCAGCAGAATGAGGATAATAGAGGAGGAAAAAATGGGAGGAAATGAAGGAAGAAATGCTTGAGATTATTGCTAAGCACACACACACACACACACACACACACACACACACACACACACACACACACACACACACAGTTTTCCCTGTTGACTTACACTCTCTCCACCCTTGTCAATACCCAAAACGTTTATAGCCTTGTGTTTGGGTCCACACTCCAAATAATGTCTCCAGGGATATAGTGTACAGTTGTATACATATATTTGCCTTCATGTTCGGGAATATATACAGTAGATGGTGAACGGGTATACTCTTGCAGTAGTGTGTACAGTTACCCACATAAAGTTCTGTTTCTTTTTGTTTGATGGAGTTTGATGGAGGTCTACGGGGCCAGCAATCTTGAATAATAACCTCAATAACTCCACTTTGTTTATACTTTAACTATATTATATTATACTTTAATTATATATTAATTATACTTATAAATTATATATTATACATATTATTATTCTATATTAATTATACTGTAATATATATATCATAATTTAACAATTTAACTAACCTTATACTTTAACCATATTGGAAGTCAGCAAGAGAGTACAGTAGGTGTGGATATTTACAGCCCATTTGCTCTAGCCATATTTTCTCTCTCTATTCTCTCTATCTATCAGTCTATCAATCAATATCAGTATCCATTAATCTATATCTATCTATCTATCTATCTATCTATCTATCTATATATATACTGTATATATATATATATATATATATATATATATATATATATATATATATATATATATATATATATATAAATTAAGGTATATATATATATATATATATATATAAATATATATATATATATAAGGTATATATATATATATATATATATATATATATATATATATATATATATATATATATATATATATATATATATATATATCTATCAATATATCTATCTATATCAGTACGGTATCTATTAATCTATATACAGTATATCTAGCTATCAGTCTATACCTACCTATCTATTTATCTATCTACCAATCTATCTATCAATCTATCTATCTATCGCATTCATCCATCTTGCGTCTCTCTCTCTCTTCCGTTCATTTCCTCCTCTATTTCCTACTCCTATCATCCTCCTCCACCACTTCATCTTCCACTTTTATTAATTAGTTTACCCTATCGTCTCTTCTTCTCATTTTCCTTGCGCGCTCCGTTTTCGTTTCTCTCTCTCTCTCTCTCTCTCTCTCTCTCTCTCTCTCGAGTGCGGTTTCTTTAAATTATCAGTTGACTAATCAGATGAGTTAACCACTGCATAAGAAAGAACACTCATGCGCATTATATTTCCATGTACAAAATCACGGAGAGAAACAGAACCTATGTGGGCAACTGTACATATCTGGCAAAATATAAATGAGGGGATTCAATTCAGCCCCAAACAGCTTCAAATATGTATGTATCAGAATTAATATAAAAAATATTAGATATGATACAAAATAAGTGTATTGCCATTTCAGTAAAAATATATAGGATACATTAATTACAAACATATACAATATGGCCTAGTCTATTAAGCATAAGCTTTAATACAGACCGAAAGAAAATACAATCTATAATTAATCTCTCATACAATACATATCAAAAATGTATTCAGTAAATGACCGCCACTGCACAGTTGGCCACATAAGTTCTGTTCCTCTCCGTGATCTTATACAGGGAAATATATGCACATGACTGATTTACCAGTGTAGTTTATTATGCAGTGGTTAACTCATCTGATTAGTCAACTGATAATTAAAGGAAACCACACTCGCAATTCATTCACACTATTTATAACTTTCATACATAAGATCACGACGAGGAACATAACTTGTGCGGGCAACTGTACCTATAGAATAGATTGATCAATACAAATCGTATACAAAAAAGGAATGCTTGTTATCACGTTTAATTGGCCTGCTTTGAAGCCATAAAGATCTGGATGAAAGCAAATACATATATCATCATTGTTCAGAAATTTACATAAGGTTTCTCAGATCAATTAACCAGTGGGAAATTAATCAGTAGACCATTTCAACCAGTTTATCTCAACCAGTGCCATTTCAACCAGTAGACCATTTCAACCTGTAGACCATTTCAACCAGTAGACCATTTCAATCGGTAGACCATTTCAACCGGTACACCATTTCAACCAGTAAACTATTTCAATCGGTAGACCATTTCAACCAGTAGACCATTTCAACCAGTAAACTATTTCAACCAGTAGACCATTTCAACCAGTAGACCAATTCAACCAGTAGACCATTTCAACCAGATCATTTCAACCAGTGCCATTTCAAACAGTAGACCATTTTAACCAGTAGACCATTTCAACCAGTAAACCATTGCAACCAGTAGATAATTTCAACCGGTAGGCCTACACCATTTCAACCAGTAAACCATTTCAACCAGTATACCATTTCAACCAGTAAACCATGTCAAGCAGTAGACCATTTCGACCCATCTCCCCTCAAAATGGACTCTCCCAGGCATATATTGACTCTCAAATATAGCGAAACATTATTTGCATACATGAATACGATGCAGAAAAGCCGGTGTCACACGAGCGCTTTTTCGACGAGCGAGATATGTAGATATTGGTATTGTAAAAAAAAATTAAGGTATATATATATATATATATATATATATATATATATATATATATATATATATATATAGAGAGAGAGAGAGAGAGAGAGAGAGAGAGAGAGAGAGAGAGCCTGAGCGTGAGGATCTGGCATCACTTTCCGATAGCCTCAACCTCTTATCCTTTTTAGATTTCACACACATGCACACACTCTCACTCTCACTCTTTCTTTCTTTAACTATCTATATCAATGTATTTATTAATTATTTTTCTTTTATGTGCATGAAGGAGACAAAAGGCAAAGCTATATATATATATATGAGAAAAAGAAATACATTTTACAAGGGAAGAACCTGAAAAATGGAAAGAAATTTAATGTAAACAAATAATAGACAACCAAAACAGAAATATAGAAAAAGCACAGAATGAAAACGTGTTTGTGTAACAGCTAATTACATTTCTAAGACTTCATATTTTCCTAATTGACTAATCCACATACTAGCAGTTTAGAAATAGTCCCTTTTTTAAAGATATCTCGGCATAACGAAAACAAGAAGAGTAAATTTCCTCATCGCGGCACCAACATAGCCTACTACCTCCCTCCCAACACCACCTCCTCACTGGCTAACCGTCAAATTTAATTAACTGATTACCAAACACTGACGCAGAAAAAAACAATATATATATATATATATATATATATATATATATATATATATATAACATTTGTTTACTTAGAATTGCATCTTTCATTTCTGAAAGTATTTGTCAAAACTCGCGTGACACCCTGTAGTGCTAGCATAAAATATAAACAAATCTTTAAAAAATAATTTCAGAATAGAACTAGGCTATGCGCCAAAACAGTTACAGTAAGTAAAAGGTTTTGAAACTTAACGCACAGTAGAAATTATATAATGCAAAGTTTATTAAGTCTAAATATTTGTAGTAGCCTACCAGAGAAGTCCTTTTCGTCATATTCTGGCAACTATTACACGATGTCATTCAGCTTAGGAAGGACCTCTAGCAATAATCAGCTTCATACTATCTCAACCAACCCTTTTAACTATCACAGCTCGTTTCAAAGCTGCATAATATCGTCAAACTATAGCTAGACTAACATAAACACCACACGTCGCTGGTACTCTAAGGGTTGCGAAATGTCAATACTGAAACGCAAGGTATGTTTGGAGAGGTACTCTGTGTGTGTGTGTGTGTGTGTGTGTGTGTGTGTGTGTGTGTGTGTGTGTTACAATTGGCTTCAGTATCCCCATCACGCTGGTTGGACACTATCGATACTACAAAATACCAATTATATATATATATATATATATATATATATATATATATATATATATATATATATATATATAGATACCGGTATATATATATATATATATATATATATATATATATATATATATATATATATAAACGTGTCAGGCTAAATGCTCTACTGATTTGCTTTGCTTCCAAACAGGAAAAAAAAAATAGCCTAATAACCTAGCCTATTAAAGATGCTGAGGAAATTTTGAAAACACTACGTTTAAGTACCGTACCCTTTTATATTCCCCGATACTAGGCTATAGTACAACGATAACGAGTGTCAAGGAAACAAAGTAACATTTAGTGTCAAACCAAAGCAATTTTGTTTGAAGACTTGAATAAATATGAGAAGTAATACAAGAACATTAATATAAAATAGGCCTAGCATTGTGTTGGCCATTTTATCACTTCCAGACATAAATTGAACTGCAAACCACAATTGTATCTTCCCATTTATAATAATAAAGACTAAACATAATGGACACGGCTTACGTTTGACACCCTGAATATTAATATCATTGGTTCACAAGGCTCACGAAAATATTGAAGTGTTCGTGAAAAGGTGGCGAACTGCTGATCCCCCTACAGGCAACACGCAACAAAATATCCCTGCCGAAATCGTTCATTATAGACCAAAAAGGCTATTAACTCACCCCAGCCAAGTCCCATAGAGGTCAGCAGGGAATACCACTGCTGCAGCGAGTCCAGGGAGATCGAAAGACTCCTAGAAATGTCACAAAACCGAGAAAATAAAACACCACCAGCACAATAACACGAACCCGGCGGTCCTCCATGGTCTCTGTCAGGGTTACCAATTTGAAACAACTTAAACCGCTAGATCTATACTCAAAAAATGCTAGGTAATAAATAAATATATACAAAATCGCTAGAATAATGCCATAATATCTAGAATATGGCTATTAAATTTCTGAAATCTCTAGAATATCGTTAGGACTGGTGCCGTTTGATGTAAAGAAAACGGCGCTAGATTGAAGTAAACACCTCTATATCTAGCATTAGAGTAGCTACGTTGACAACACTGTGGACAAGGTGGTGGGTTGCCTAGCTCGCCACCAGAGGGCCGCTGTTGTCAGTGGCGCCAAACTTTAAACAGTTTAAATGGGGAGGAAGTTAATATCAACAGCATTTAACCCTATTTCGACCGAAGGGGGGGGGGGGGGGGATTTTTGAACCTCCCCTGTTTTGCTCCATTATTTTGGATATTTTAAGACGTTTCATCCCATTTGATTGAGGATATTAAGACGCTTCACCCAAATCAGTTGTCGAGTTTTTAATATATATATAATTATACAGTATATATATATATATATATATATATATATATATATATATATATATATACAGTATATTTTTCTTTCCAGGGAAATATGTAAGCATGAAATATCAAGGTTCATATACTATGAAATGGCTAGGCACACCCATATGCATAAATAATATGACTAGTCTTTCTGTGATAGTAAAAGTGTATTTGTACAATGTGTGTATATATTTGAGTACATATGTGTGCATATAAGGTTATTACACTGTGTATGAAACTAATAATATTTAAATTGTTCATAAGCCTAGTTATAAAGTTGTGCAATTGTATAAGAATTTTAATACGAATGTTAATATATTTTTATATGCTATATGTTTTGTAATATACACCCGTAGGTTATGTGATTGTGTGTATGTGAGGTTATGTATGAATTATTATAGGTTTATACTGTATATACGAATGCGTTGGTGTATAGCTTAATACATTATGTGTATAATGTTTTTAGACTTGTATATACGCGTATAATATGTATATGTTCTGACATATGGAGCCCTGTATGTTAATTTAAGAGTTAGAATTAGAGTTGAAGGAGTGTCAAACTACCCAAGCGGCGAAGCAGACTAGCGAGCGAACCAGCGAGTGGGAAACCAGCTCGTCCGCATACCAGCAAACAAGCCTTCACACCTGCGTGCGTCATAGGGGACCCTGCAAACTACTTTGATGACCCGACGCTATGACGTATGATCGACGCCAGGAGCCCCATTGGACCATGCACCTGTTATGCAACTCGAGGAGCTATGATTGGAGCGCGCACCATCACTCGCCTCCTGATTCGTTCCTACACCATCATTGTTTAGTATATAAGACCCGAGTAGTGGGCATTCAAATCAGTCTCATTTGGAGTTGGGAAAGGTGAACTTGCAGCTGGAGGAAGACGGGGTGAAGTATTATAATGGGATTGTGACTGTCAGTCAGTTTATATAAGTGTGTGTTAAGTGTGTTCCGTGTAAACACTTACGTTATGTTGGTTAGTGAGATATGTGATTGGGAATTAACGTTAACGCTACTAATATGTGCTTAACTGTTTGATTGCGAATTAACGTTAACGCTACTATTTATGTACTTAACTATTTGATTGGGAATTAACGTTAACGCTATTATTATGTACTTAACTATTTTAGTTGACTAACTTGTGGACTAAAGCAACTCTTTAAGTAATTGGGTTATGATGAAAGTAATACTATTGTTTTATATTAATACTTACGGGTTCTTTCATTTTCTTTGAATTAAGCTTGCATTGCTTAACGGTGCTTAGTACGGTGATGCTATTGTCTCTTATTAGTAATATCGCCTTAGACTAACATGGCTGTGTTAATATTATTTCTAGTGATTTCCTAAGCTGAAGAAAATTCTTTTAGCTTCAAAATATTATTTTGCTTTTCATATTATTTGAGTGAGACCTGAATCGAATCTATGAAGCGATCCTGTAACTTAATTTACTCCTAATCAAACTTCAATGTTACGTGGTTAAGAAATGCATTTAACTAATTATTAAATATATATCTAACTTTTTATGTGACTGATATTAATCCTGATGATAATAATAATAATACTATTAACGTAAGACAAGAACCAAGAATAATTACATTAAATATAAATAAAAGGACATGTAAGAAAACTATCTATTCATTTCAAAAAGGGTAAGAGACAGAAATATTCTTACTTTAATATTTATCTTTCAAGACTTTTTTTTATAGAATTAATAGTCCTTCTTTAGATATAACTTCTTCGGTTCATAACCATAGCCTACTAAGCTTCGGTTAAATAATAATTCTTTATAAATACTACATGACTTTAATTAGTTTCAGTATTTTTCATAATTAAAGAGTATCAGTCAATAAAGGATACTAAGTCCTAAGATCCAAAAGGAAAGGAAGCAACAACAGGAAATAATTTTATTAGATTTTACTTTTGTTTTGCCTTCAGCTGACTGATACCTTAATATATATCTCTGTGCTATCTAGATTCATCAAGTTAACTACTTGAGGATCAAGATACGTAACAATGTATACACAATACTCTTATACATGCAGGTTTGTCTATTTATGCATATGCGTGTCAGTATGTGCAAGGATGTTCTGCCTTCATATACATTATGTAGGCTACAAGTATGTGTAAGGATTTTATGTACGCATACTGTACTGTATATGTGTAAGTATGTGTAAGGACTTTTTGTATGCATTTATGTATAAGTATGTGTAAGGACATTTTGCATACGTAGCCTATATTTGTATGTGCAAGGATGTTCTGCCTGCTCGTATGTGGATGAGTGTATGTGAGAGTGTATCAGGGTCGCTACCCGAAAGCTTCAACGATGAAATTTGTCGCTTCACCGATATGCTTTCATCTCAATATAGCCTCTTTATCCTCTTTGGTAACACACACACACACATACACAAGCCTACACTGACATACGCACACACTCATAATACTCATGAACTCACTAGCACACACACACACACACACACACACACACACACACACACACACACACACACACACACGAGGGCAAACACAATTCCTTTTTACCACCAATTTACCTCTCCTTTAAAGCCTCTCTCAAACGATAATCTCGGAAGCTGGGAACTGAAACGACCCCGAAACTTGCTGAGGAGGAGATTGAGAGGGGAGAGAGGGAGGTTCAGGGTGACGGGGGGAGTGGAGGAGCTGTGGGGAAGGGTAGGAGGGAGGAGTTGGGGAGGGAAGGAGGAATGAAGAAGTTGGGGAGGGGAACGAGGGAGGAAGGGAGTTGGGTAAGGAGGATGAAGTGGACTTACGGTAGGTTCACACATAGGCGAGTCGGAGCGCAACTCCAACGCGAGTGATGATTTTTTTGCACTCGCCAATGATTATCCCAAATTCGCCGACACTCGCCGACACTCGCACAGACTCGCGTGGACTCGCGGTGGACCGCGTAGACTCGCGAACGCGGCCAAAATTTTTGTGCAGACACAAAAATTGGAGAGTCAAGTGCGAGTAGGACGCCGACTCGCGTAGACTCGCGTTGACTCGCGTAGACTCACGTAGACTCGCGTAGACTCGCGTAGACTCGCGTAAACTCGTGTAAACTCCTGTAGACTCGTGTGACACTCATGTAGACTCGCGTGACAGTTACGTTGTACTATTTAGAAATTTGATGATCGCGAGTCTACATGAGTGTCACGTGAGTCTACATGAGTGTCACAGAGTCTACATGAGTGTCACACGAGTCTGTTTATATTATCAACAAAAATCGTAGCAGCGAAACGACTGCACCTATGGCTTTCATATTTTTACCACATGTACCTTACCCTTTTGGCAACCCTCAAAAAAAATCCCAAATTCCTCCTCCCACCCACTCGCTGACTGTCGGTCCCGTCAGAAGGAAAAAATAGGAAAATCTGTGGCGGCGAAACGACTGCACCAATCGGTTCCATATTTGTGTGACAAGTCCCTTACCCTTCTGCCTTCCCCCCACCACACCCCCAACCGCCTCCCACCACCCACTTCCAGCGTATCCGTACGAAGATAAGGAAAAAAAGGAAAATCTGTGGCGGCGAAACGACTGCACCAATCGGTTCTATATTTGTGTGACAAGTCCCTTACCCTTCTGCCTTCCCCCCACCACACCCCCAACCGCCTCCCACCATCCACTTCCAGCGTATCCGTACGAAGATAAGGAAAAAAAGGAAAATTCGTGGTTGCGAAACTACCTTACCAATCGGCTTCATATTTGTAACATGAGTCAATTACGCTTCTACCTTCCCCACACCATCCCCCAAACCACCCTCCCACCACCCTCCTACCCATACATAATAATAATGATGTGGAATATATGCAAAGGATAATTATATGATGACAAATAATAATATACAGATTGATATCCAACATGAAATATAAATAAATACAAGATATAAATTAAATAGAATATACACTCCTGTTAACTTCCTGTAGACTCGCGTTCATCTCGTGTAAACACATGTAAACTCATGTAAACTCCTGTGACACTCATGTAGACTCGCACTATTCGTACCCTGGAATTTGACCGTTATTTTTCAAATTTTGGCGGTGCGTGTTGGGGTCGTGTTAAACTCGCGTAAACTCGTGGTAACTCGTGTTAAATTCGTGTTAAATTCGTGTTCTATGCGTGTTTACTCGCATCAGCTGCTACTCGCGTTGGGTTCGGGCTCCATCAACGGCGATTTGCGGCGAGTGTGACTCGCGCGTTGGCCTCGCCCTCCCTATGTGTGAACCTACCTTTAGGAGGGGTGGCGTGGAGGTGGGAGAAGAGGAGGGAGGAATGGAGGAGTTGGGGAAGGTTAGAAGGGAGGAATGGAGAAGGGAGGAGGGCTAAGTTGAGTTAGAAGGTGATTGAATGGAGTTGGGAGAGGAGGGGAGGAGAGGGGAATGGAGGAGTTGGGGAGGGAGAAAGGAGTCTAGAAATCCAAGTACCTTCTCTTAACCCCTGTTGTACCGGCGACGTCGTTTTAATGTTATTCTAGCAACTAGTAAACGATTCTATTCAGCTAAGGAAGGACGTCTACCCATGACAACGCTAATGACTCGATTATTCCTTTTAGCTACCAAAGATCCTTCTTAAGCTTCATAAATTTGTCGAAGTGTAGCTGAAATAACATAAAAAAAAAGACGTCGCCGGTACAGAAAGGGTTAATGCTACCGAGACGACTGTACTGAGCTTTCTGAGAGACTTTGAACGTTGGAGAGGTAAATTCTAAAGCATCTGTGTGTTCGTTTACTCTTAATGTTGAAGCTCGTTTGGGTTATATAAAGACGCATATGAATAGCGAGGAAAAGCTCAATTGATTTAGAGTAAGTAGAACAAAAAATAACTAAATAAAAAATAAGATGTTCGTACCATGAGTTTGGCGATTTTAAAACCTTTTGCCCCATTTCTTTTATCAATATATAGACCTATCGAGCCATTTAGGTGTCTCTCACTCTCTCTCTCTCTCTCTCTCTCTCTCTAGCGTGCGCACACACACACAGAGGGAAATGACCGTGCTTTTGGTGAGGCAGGGATTTAAAACTTTGGTAGCGGCCTACACTGTACACAACTCAATGCCCAGTGACACACACACACACACACATAGTTCTGTATACTGTGTGTGTGTGTGTGTGTGTGTGTGTGTGTGTGTGTGTGTGTTAGAGGGCTACACTGTACACAACTCAGTGCCCAATGACACACACATAGTTTTGAATACTGTGTGTGTGTGTGTGTGTGTGTCTGTGTGGTGTGACATATTTCTGTATAGTGTGTGTGTGTGGGCGCAGACAAACTTGCTCCAAACATGTAATGAAACATGCTCAAAACAGTGTTTTGAGAATGTTAGCATGTTTGGAGTTCCATTGTTAAAGAAAAGGTCATGCACGTATGATTCTAGCATACTCAGAGTATGTTTATAGCAACGTCTGTAGCAATGTTTATAGTAATATTTGGAGCAATTTGTTAGGTAAAGCATGTCCGCGCCTTAACACTATCTGCTGCGATGTCTTGGGAGTTACTAGGAGATTTTGCTTAATGATTATTTAAGGTTTTTAAGGGTATATTTTAAGCCATTTTTGAGCAATTTATATTTAGTTTGTCCTCTAGAATAAGGAAAAACGCCTCTCCAGACCCCCTTCAATTTTAGTTTGCTCTCTAGATATCTATCAAGCTTAAAAAAATACCCCCAAAGATCCCCCTTCAGATAAATTTGTAATTTTTTTCGCTAGAAAAATGTGCCAGCCGAAGGTCGATTCCTACTAAATTCCAGGTTCCCTGTCGCTCGCTGTCTTCGCCAGGAAAAAAATCGGCACCACGTTGGCACGAAATGCTTTTAAATTGACACAAAAAATGGGGCAAAAGGTCTTAAAATCGCAAAACTAATGTGCCAAACGTCTTCAAATCTCACATTTCGTGCCAACGTGGTGTCGATTTTTTCCTGGCGACCGACAGCGAACCTGAAATTTGGTAGGAACCAGCTTTCGACTGGTATATTTTCTAGCGAAAAATGAGGAGGAAAAAATAGCAAGCAGAAATATATTTTTGCCATAAAACGTCAAGGGTTTTCAGTAACGCAAAACATGGTGGAACAGCAACGATCCTTTGTTACCTTCTCTATTTTGATCTATAGTCTTCTCCAAGCTAAACATTTTCCACAATTTTATGTTAACATGTTATTGCTGTTAATCTCTACATCCCTTTCTTTTTTCAACTTTGTCTTCTTAATCGTGTGTGTGTGTGTGTGTGTGAAGTAAATTACAATTTGTTTACTGCCAATAGGAGAACATAATACATAGTGATAATAAAGAAAAGAAACGGCTCTGTCTGACGAGCCGGAGTTCCCTGGCAGACAAAATTGCTGCTATATTTTATAGTGATTGTGTCTGTATAACAATAATAGTAATGTGTGTGTTTGTTGTGTGTGTAATAGTAATAGTGTGTGTGTTTTTTTGTTTGTGTGTGTGTGCGTTGTACAATTAGAGGAGAAAGTGAGGTATGTATCACATTCCAAAAAAAAAAAAAAAAAAAAAACGCTACTACCCTCTCCTGATTCCATTCTAGTGTAGTTGTCTGACATCAATTAATCTTAGAATCGATAAACTAATGGCGCAAACGTCTTTCAATCCCAAATCCAATGGGGCTAAACATGAGGGAGAAGGGGGGCCAGGAAAACCATATGTGCCCCCTTAATTATTGATATGTGTCAGAGACCGATCTAAGAGAAATGAGGCAGTATTTCGTGGTCGGCTATTAATAGGTGGTATCGACGTATTTCTAAATGCCAGTGAGGTGGATTTTACCAGTGCATACTACGTGTAAAGCCGATACGCAGTGAGAGAGAGAGAGAGAGCGAGAGTATCAGGGATGGGAACATGAGGTCATTATTAACTTTTACTTCTCTCTCCATGATCATTCTTTTCTCCCAACTTGTCCTTTTGACTAACTTCCTCAGAACTAGCCCCGATATAAGGGCCAGTCCTTTAGAACCAGTCCAAGATCCAGGTAATTTACAGTAGAAACAAGGAGTTCCATAGAGTTACATATACACCCAGACTGCATAGAACTTGCGGTCCCTACTAAGCAGTCCGGACTTAATATACACCAGGAAAAAGAAGAAACAATAAGAAGAGAGAAGAAAGAGTAGAAGAAAAGAAGAAAAAGAAGACTTAAAAGAAGGAACAAGAAGGAAATGAGTCACTTGCCTAGAAAGTCAAGGGTAATATCGTGTAATATAGCCAGAAAATAGAAAACAGAAATGCGTCATCGGATCTTCAAAGGGTTAACCCATTCAATATCGGTGACGGCATTTCCATTATATTCTGGTAACTATATGATGATTTTATTCAGCTTACGAAGGGCGTCTATCAATTATAAGGCTACAGGCTATCCTCAATTAATCCGTTTTGCTACCATATGTCTCATATATATATATATATATATATATATATATATATATATACCGGTATATATATATATATATATATTAAGGTTAAGTATCAGTAGTATTCTATGTGTATGGAGGAGACAAAAGGCAGGTTGCCTGTAACGAGTGCTTCCCTCATAGACAAAAGAGTGACCGAGCCAAATTCAAGGAACGTTAGGGTCAAAATGCTTGAACATGCGAAGCTTAAACCAGTTTAAGTCATAGGATGAAGGAAATATTGATTGAGGGAGAGAGGCACAATAGTTTTCAAATTCGTGTTTTAGTTTGAATTTCCCAGTAGAAATATCCTCATGCTATTGAGGGCTTTGCTTCCTCAAGTATATTATCACACAAGGTCGGAGGGAGTGGTGGGTGTGGAGGGAGCCTTCTGCTTTGCTGTCTTTACCTTCCACTCTGTAGCAAAGTCCACGTTATAATCAAATCCAGACTGCCTAATAAGAACCGCAAAGTCTGTGAAAGCCTATCCATGTAACTCTCCATTCCCCCACTTTTTACTATTCTGGTTTTTGTCCCTCTATCTTTCGTCCCCCCTCTATCCCCAATCCTTTGTAGGCCAGGTGTTATTTTGTCCCTCTATCGTTCGTCCCCCCTCTATCCCCAATCCTTTGTAGGCCAGGTGTTATTTTGTCCCTCTATCGTTCGTCCCCCCTCTATCCCCAATCCTTTGTAGGCCAGGTGTTATTTTGTCCCTCTATCGTTCGTCCCCCCTCTATCCCCAATCCTTTGTAGGCCAGGTGTTATTTTGTCCCTCTATCGTTCGTCCCCCCTCTATCTCCAATCCTTTGTAGGCCAGGTGTTATTTTGTCCCTCTATCTTTCGTCCCCCCTCTATCCCCAATCCTTTGTAGGCCAGGTGTTATTTTGTCCCTCTATCTTTCGTCCCCCCTCTATCCCCAATCCTTTGTAGGCCAGGTGTTATTTTTCCCACTCTCTCTCCTTTCTTCTTTTCACGCGTCTGAATATCGATGTATTTTTTTTATTGGTGTTCAGTTTTTCATATTTTCCTCTTTGTCTCGTGCTTTCATTTACTTCTTTCTTCCTCTGTCCGGTTATTTTACTTATTCTTTTCCCGGTTCTCTCCTTTGTAGTCTTTATTGGTGTCCATTTTGTTTATATTTTCCTCTCTGTCTCGCTATTTGCTTTCCTTCTTTCTTCCTCTGTCCGGTTATTGTCCTTCCTCTTTAGGTTATCATTTTAAATAGCTAAGTTAACCCTTACAAGATACGATGGCGCATTTCTTTCTGTTTTCTGGCTACTATTGGACGATTTTATTCATGTTAGGAAGAGTATATTCAGTCAGAGGGTTCATGGAGATAGTCTTTGCCCTTTTCGTTCCCTCAGGTCCTTCTTAAATTGTATAAAATCGTCTAATGATAGCCAGAATAAACTGTCATAATGCGCAAAGGACATTGTTCTACCGAAAAATGTATAAATTTATCTTAAAGGGGGGTCTAGGGGATGTTTGTTTAAGGTTGATGGAGGTCTAGCGAGGAAACTAAAAATATATGGATAACTGAAAAAATAGACCCCAAAAAACAGCCACTAGCCCCTTAATTAAGATATATATGGAAAGATTGTTCCATTATATTGTTCTTTTCTTTTTTCCTTTTGCCTGAATGGAAAAAGATAAATCCTTTCCTTCCCAAGCCGTCTTTTCTCTAGTACAGTTGCCCAAATAAGTGATGTCGCGGCACCAAGTATATTTCGTTCAATAACTGGTATCAGCCCTATCTAAGCTTTAATTTATCCTTTCGAGTGAGATATACAAATATGTTCTTATCTTTACACACCCTTCTCAACATCTGACAGACATTAATACAGCACACAGCGAGCAAAACGTAATGCCAGCGGAGACATGACTTATTTGGCCAACCGTACACACAGCTTAGGTTGTTTAAATAAATGCAGCCTCGTAAGGATCATAGATTGGTTGTTGCTTGCTTTCCTTTGTACTCATTTATACTCCTTTGTAATCCCATTGTTAATTAACCTGTAGAAGATCCGATACGTATTTCTGTTTTTTATTAGACGATTTTATTCAGATTAGGAGGGGTGTTTGGGAATCCGAGGGTTAATTGAGATAATCTTTACCTTTATGATTCCAACATATCCTTCCTACATTGCATAAAATCTTCCAATGATAGCCAGAATAAACTATCATATCCAAGGTAAAATGTTTATACACAACAAATTACAAGAATATCAATTATCTGTATCATAGCTGTGTGTTACAGGTAATTGATATTCTTGCAATACTTGTTGTATAAACATTGTACATTGGATATGAAGGCTCTTTAGGATGAAATTTTTCATTAAAGAACCTGGTATACATATACCGGGTATATATATAAATTGTAATTACTGTATGTATAAACTGTGTAGTATTTGCAGACCAAATAAAATGTTTTCAGTTTCAAAATGCATCAAAATCGTCCAAAGGTTATATACGTTACAAGCAGACTCACTATAATCAGTAAACCCGTCATTATAAGTTTCCACTGTAATTATTTTGTGTTTCTGAATATACTTGTCTACATTAACGTTATACTGTAACGCTTTCCTTTGATATTTCCTGTTTCTACCGCACACATTCTCTCTCTCTCTCTCTCTCTCTCTCTCTCTCTCTCTCTCTCTCTCTCTCTCTCTCTCTCTCTCATTGTGAGTGGTGGGTAGGGAGAAAGCCTTGTGCTTTGATGTTTTTACCTTACCTTTGCAGCAAATCCCATGATATATTAAAGTCAGGACTGCTTAGCCCTTTCTCGCACATGACGCGATTTGAGCCTATTCTGGGATACGTTGAAGCCTCTGTGACCATTAGGGGTGTTTAGAAACCTTTAGTTTATTTACTTCAACCTCTGCAGTTGTCTTTGAGTTCGCTGTGGGCAGAAAACAAATTTTTGGAGAGTAGAGGTAATTATAAGATTGAGAGAACTCTATTTTTGTTTGCTAATCAGCAACTGCGTCCACTCGTGCGTAAAAGGGTTAATAGGGATCACAAGGTCTGTGCAGTCTGTGTTTTTATGTAACTCTATTTCACTCTCATTCTCTCTTTCTCTCTCTCAAACACACACACACACACACACACACACAATCATTGCACTCTTCAACCCCACTCTTCTTTCCTTCTTTTCTCCCCTCTAATTTTCACCTCACTCCCCCACCCCACCCCCTTTTTCTGTACCAAGACATCTCACACACACACACACACACTCTCTCTCTCTCTCTCTCTCTCTCTCTCTCTCTCTCTCTCTCTCTCTCTCTCTCTCTCTCTCTCTCTCTCTCTCTCTCTCCCTCTCTGGCCCCATTCAAAGGCCTGCAAAATTTCTCCTTTCACCTCCCGTATCATCCCCTCCACACACAACATGCATGTATCGTGTCTGTCTGCCTGTGAGAGAGAGAGAGAGCGAGAGAGAGAAAGACAGAAAGAGAAAGAGAAAGAGAGAGATGGAAAGAGAAAGACAGAAAGAGAAAGAGAGAGAGAGAGTGTGTGTGTGTGTGTGAGAGAGAGCGAAAGATAACATTTGAAATACTGTGGAGTGTTTGTGAGAAAAAAATTAGTGATGGCATCAAACGAAGCTTGATTGATTGGCTGAGTGATTGATTGATTGGCTGAGTGATTGATTTAATATTTATTATCCAAATATCTATGTACATATTTTTTTTTTCTTTTTGTAATGAAGGATTGCCGATGCCCCCACTCAATCACGCACACAAAATCACACGCACATAGCCGTACCCACTCACACACCCACACCCACACCATCACCGAAGCCCCTGGGCCGTAATAAAGCTATATAAATTACTGAACAATGGCAGACAAAGTGAATGAGAGATGAAAGACCGTTTGAAGAGAGAAGGTTGATGGGGAAATATTTAATCCTACTTTTAAGGGGAGATGGGTCGATTTTATTGACCCTCCTTCCTCATGTTTAGCCCCATTTGTTTTGAGATTATAAGACGTTAGGTCCATTAGTTTGGCGATTTTAACATATCTCGCCCCATTTCTTTGTCAACGTTAAGACCTTTCGTGCTATTTAGGTGTCGATGTTATCCTGGCGAGCAATAGCGAGCCTGAAATTTTAAGAGGAACCGGTTTTCGGCCGGGACATTTTTCTACCGAAAAATGTACAAATTTATCTTGAAGGGGGTCTAGGGGGTGTTTTTCTAAGCTTGATGGAGGTCTAGCGAGGAAACTAAAAAAAAAACATACATTAATAAATAAATACAATGATTAAAAAACAATCACTTCCCCCTTAAACAAAGAGAGGGATACAATTTCTACTCACCGGAAGTTCAACAGGTGTGGAGAGCGTGGCAGGTGTGGGATATGCAGGATTGGAAGTCGTAAGTGTTGGGTTCGAAGCACTGTGGGGGGTTGGAAGTCCGTATTTGTGAGGTTTGAAGTTCTGGGGGAGTTGGTAGTCGTATTTGTAGGGTTCGAAGCACTATGTTTTTTTTTAGTCCATATTTGTGGGGTTTGAAGCACTGGGGGGTTGGAGGTCCGTATTTGTGGGGTTCGAAGCACTGTGGGGCGGTTGGTAGTTGTATTTGTGCAGTGATGAAGGTCCGTATTTGTGGGGTTCGAAGCACACTGTGGGGCGGTTGGTAGTCGTATTTGTGGGGTTTGGAGCACTGTGGGGGTTGGTAGTCGTTAGTGTGGGGTTTGAAGCACTGCGAGGGGGTTGGTAGTCCGTATTTGTGGGGTTCGAAGCACTGTGGGGTTTTATTGGGGAAGCACAACACGTCGTTTTCTATTCGTTTACCTAATTTTCTTTGATATTCTGGGTTCGAATCTAGGGATGATCACATGGAATCTAGGGATGATCACATGGAATCTAGGGATGATCACATGGAATCTAGGGATGATCACATGGTTTCATTAATTTCCTTTGGGGGATTATTAGTGTTAAGAAAGACGTTATAAATAATGAATAGTTTTCAACCTTTATCAGCAGATCTATATTTTCCTTTTCTTATTATTTCAGACACTACACAAAGTTTAAAATGTGGAAGAAGTCACTTTCTAAAAACGAAGGGACTGGAGTTCTCGAAAAGGGGCTCTAGTCCTAACACTTTTCTTGATTTACAGTGTGGTGGCTTAATAATCTAGAAGGGTTGATAGCCTCTCAAGTCTTATTTTAACTAACTTTCTATAACACAGGCAATAATAATGAATCTCCTGAATTATAATGTATGTAATCAACTGTATTGTTTTTCCCAGTAAAAAAAAAAAAAAAAAAAAAAATTGTATTTTTTTCCCAGTATGAACCACCTGCACAAAATCGTATCGTGTTATCCAACAATTAGAGCACACTATCTTTACGTTGAGCGGATTTGTGCACTGAAAAGTATTTTATTGATTTTCGCAGTACGCGAAAGGACTGGGGTTCTCAAAAAAGGTCTTCAGTCCTGAAAATGTACTTGACTTGCAGTGTGCTGGCTTAATGATCCAGAAGGGTTGATAGCCTCTGAAGTCCTATTTTAGCTAACTAATTAACCAGTACGAACTCCTGAACACTATATTGTATTTACATTGAGCGGGTCTGTATTAATATCAGCATAAAAATTAACAATAACTTTTGCTAATATATTATAATGTTACTAATGCCAACACAATATTCAGTGTCACCATTGTTAGAAAAGTTGCTTAGACGTAGTCACAAGTAGAGTATCAGAGGTAGCACTATATAATTCAGTTACTAGCATTAGATCACTGCTAGTATAACTATTATGCACATTACTATTATTCCTTGTCAACATTAAAATACTATCCTTCTCAACTATTTCATTCTCGACACAAAATCTGTACTATTCTGATCACTTGTATTGTCTTCACTTTTCACACGAGTTCAATAAAACCTCTTAATTAACGAATACAAAGATACATTCGGTCTTTCCAGTAACTTTTCGCTCACTTAACTTGCAAAACGGTAAACATCAGCGAACTATGGTGGGAAAGTTTGATGACGTGAGAAGTTTTGTGTTTGGTTTGCTTAAGTTTTATTTGTTTTATTTTTCGTTTTCTAAGTGTTGTTGTTATATTTTTCGTATTTTAAGCTTTATTATTATTATTATTATTTTTATTTATAAGTTTTAATGTTTTCTTTCCAAGTTATATTTGTTTTCTTTTCGTTTGCCAAGTTATTTTTTTTTTCGTATTCTAAGTAAAAACAATTCTCATTTTGACTTTCTAAGATTTATTTGTTTTCTATTTTGTGTTCATGGTTTCATTGGTTTTCATATTTATTTTCTAAGTTATATTGGTTGTATTTTCGTATTCTAAGTTTTATTGGTTTTCTATTTTTATTTTCCAAGGTATATTTATTTTACCTTATTTACCTTAATAAACAGTATAAGTGTTCCTTAGCATAATTAGAGAATAGTTTAGTATTTCTCTGCCAATACACTAACCTTAAAACCTGTAAATAAAGATGGAACAAGTCAACAATATTATTTAATTTTCGCTAAAGTTGTAAGTGGTAGGACAGATTAACCTTTTCAATAACATAGCGTATTGCATGTGTTGAATGTGTTAAGGGGGTAACCTGCTTTTGTTCTCTCCTTTTCTCTCTTTCTCTGGCTTGTATCCATTCGGCCCCATTCAGCCTACTGTGTTTTAGACGTTTATCCCCATCCATGCGTCGATTTCTTCCTGACGAGCGATAGCGAGCCAGAATTTTATGAAGAAATTCGGCTTTGCCGGAGAAATGTTTCTATTGGAAAATGATCAAACTTAGCCTGCTGTTAAAATTATTGTTAAAATTATGCTGGCTCACTACCGTTCGCCAGGAAAATATCGACACCTGGATGGGGATAAACGTTTTAAAACAGTAGGCTGAGTGGGGCCAAATGGATACAAACCAGAGAGAGAAAAAAATAAAAACGAGGTGGGCCCCCTATATACAGTATGTTAAATGTGTTAATGTGTTCGTGTATTGTTTACATGTTGTTCAGTGAGGTGTGTGTAGCTCTATCAAATATATATATCAAATATACGGCCGATGAATTGTGTTTGGAATGTGTTAAATGAATTATAATTATGTGCTACATGTGTTGACTGTGTTTTGTGTTTGTGGTGGAGCGTGGGAATAGCAACCTGTTATCTACGCTTTGTTTCTTTTCAACTGACGGTAAATTGAATCCCTTAGCAGCTAATTGAATCCCTTAGCAGCTAATTGAATCCCTTAGCAGCTAATTTCTCAATACTTAATGGACAAATATGGAACTACTATGTCTCTGCATCATATTAAGACCAATTACATATAATTAGCACTATTTCACTACAAAATCTTCTAAACAACTGAAAAATTGTGATGGGAACTTGGCAATTTACCGCCAGTTGAAAAGAAACAGACTATAGTGACTGGTTAGGGGGATAATTTTATGTATTGATTAGTTTATTTACGGGAGCAGGGAGCTAGGAATCCTCCTCCCCTAGTAAAATTCACCTACTAGACGAGACAGAGTAAAGAGCGAGGGAACGCGAGAGTGGTTACGGACCCTAAGAATTGGAACTTTACATGTTTCTATTCGGGCTCTGTCTCGGGTCGGCTACCCCCAACTATGGGGTATGTGCCTGGGTATATACATGCATACATACATACCAGGAAAAAATTGATCCCTAAATGACACAAAAGGTCTTGATATTGATATAGAAATGGGACGAAAGGTTTTAAAATCGACATAGTAATGGGGAAAACGTCTTAAAATCTGAAAACTAATGTGGCTATACATGAGGGAGAAGGGGAAAAAAAAAACCCGACCCATCTCCCCTTAATAAACTACTTGAGCTTCAGATATCTATATACTAGCGGAGATTAATTATACCCTGTTCCAAGTATGTAGGCCACAACTCTTGCCCATTAACCTCTATGACTCACAAACAACTAGAGTAATCGAGCTAATATTGCTACCATTTGGGAAGGGTCAGCCAGGGAATAGGTGTGAAAATCTACAACTCATTTGCTTTAGCCCTTTTTGAGTTACAGGGGTTAGGGCTCACGATTTCTGTCTCACCTATTTGGAACAGGGTATGATTAACCCTTTGAGGATCATGATGCGTTTGGACAGTTTATTCTGGCTATCATTAGACGATGTTACACAGATTAGGAAAGACTTATGGGAATCAAAAGGGTAAAGACGGGCCCAATTATCCCTCTGTCGACTGCCATATAGCCTTCCTATTCTGAATAAAATCGTCTAGTGATAGCCAGAATATACCGTCCAAATGCACCGTGATCTTTAGGGGGTTAAGGTGGTGGCACACGAGCACATTTTGGTGGAACCAATTTTGGTGGAACCACCCTTCGGCTGGTAAATTTTCCTAACGAAAAATGAACAAATTTATCCCGAAGGGGAATCTTGAGGATAATTTATTTAGCTTGACGGAGGTCAAATGAAGAAACTAAAATAATAATATATAAATATATAAATGATTATATTAATAATTTAACCCTATCCCCCTCAGATTATAATGCCACAGAGAGCATTGGCTAGGTAAAACTTATAACAAGATTATGGTCACTGTAGTCCGTTCATTCTAGGTTGGGCAGAAATCCTAACCCATAACCTCTCATAACTCAAAAAGGACTACTTGACCAGGGAATATGTGTATAAATTGACGGCTCATTTGCTCTAGCCCTTTTTTAGTTACAGAGGTTAGAGGTTACGATTTCTGCCCACCCTAGAATGTACGGACTTATACCAGTTTTTCAAAATTAATCCTCCGTGTATATAAATTGTTAAGGAGAGACGTGTTTTTTCTGGTCCCCCTTCTCCTTCATGTGTAGCCCCATTATTTTTCAAATTTTAAGACGTTTGGCCCATTAGTTTGGCGATTTTAAGATTGTTTTGCCCAATATCAATGTCAATAATAAGGCTTTTCGTGCCATGTAGGTGCAGATTTTTTTCCTGGCGAGCGATTGCGAGCCTGTAATTTTAGAGGAACCGGCCTTTGGCCGGACATTTTTGTATCGAATGAGCAAATAAATAAGCTCATTCCCCCTTAAACTAAATATTTAAAAATATTTAGGAACGGTATTGAGAGGAGGGACATGAGTTACGGTGGGAGAACTAATCTGCCGCTTAGTGTAGATAGAGTATAGATGACTGAATGTATGCACGGTAACACAAACATAGGCTTATGGGGGGAAAGGTTTATTTGTTGGCCGATATATTTATGGATTTATTATTATTTGTGTTTTAGTTTCCTCCCAAAACCGCCATCAAGCTATAAGCAATAGCCCTAACACACCCCCCCCCCCCCCCACTCTTCCAGATAAACGTCTACATTTTTCGGTAGAATAATGTCCAGGCCGAAGGCCGAGTTCTCTTAAAATTACAGGATAGCTATTGCTCGCCAGGAAAAAAATAGACACCTAGATGGCACGAAAGGTAATTGACTATGAAGTGGGGCGAAAGCTGATAAAATCGCTAAACATGAGGGGGGAAAAGCAGCTACCTCCCCCTTAACACGTTCAGTAGCAATTCTGTATATTTCATTTTATGCTGGCTACTAATATACGATTTATTCAGTATGAGAATGCCCTCCAGCAATGAACAGGCTTCGAGCTATCTTAACTTAACCTTTTTTACTACCACAGATCCTTCTCAGGCTGCACAACATCGTCTAAATATAGCTAGAATACAACACAAAAACACGTCGTCTGTACAGAAGGGGCAAATAAATCACGTACAGTTGGCCACATAAATTCTGTTCCTCGTCGTCGTGACCTTGTGGATGCACGTAAAACAGTGTGGATGAATTGACCATTTGCGAATTTTAGGCTATAAGGAAGTTGGAGCCATAAACATCGATATTAAACAGAAATACAATAATAATGTAAGTTTCTAATGGATAAAAAGTATGTTGAATTGGGTTTAATGTATTTATATAAGCACTACAACCGCAATTTAGGTGATAATTCTGTTCAATATCGATGTCTACAGCTCTAACTTCCTTATAGACCGAAACTCGCAAGTGGTCAATTGCTAGTGTGGTTTCTTTTAATCCCTTCAGTACCGGTGCCGTTCTTTTAAGGGGGATGGTTAATTTTTATGGACCCTCTTCTCCCTCGAGTTTAGCCCCATTAGTTTGTCATTTTAAAATGTGTACTCCATCAGTTTGGCGATTTTAAGAGCTTTAGTGCCATTTAGATGTCGATTTTTTTCGTGGCGAACGTTAGCGACCCTGTAATTTTAGGAGGAACCGGCCTTCGGCCTGGACATTTTTCTACCGAAAAATTTCCAAATTTATCTTGAAAGGGGGTCAAGGGGATGTTTGTTTATACTTTGATGGAGGTCTAGCGAGGAAACTAAACAAATCATATGTTAAAAAATATAGTCAAACAATAACCATTACTCCCTTAACCCGTTCAGTATCGGTGCCGTCCTTTTAATATTATTCTGGCTGCTATTATACAATTTTATTCAGTTTAAAAAGGGCCTCCAACAATCAACAGGCTTCGAACTAACTCCCCTAACTCGCTTCTACTACCACAGATCCTCTAACTCGCTTCTACTACCACAGATCCTCTAACTCGCTTCTACTACCACAGATCCCCTAACTCGCTTCTACTACCACAGATCCCCTAACTCGCTTCTACTACCACAGATCCCCTAACTCGCTTCTACTACCACAGATCCCCTAACTCGCTTCTACTACCACAGATCCCCTAACTCGCTTCCACTACCACAGATCCTCTAACTCGCTTCCACTACCACAGATCCTCTAACTCGCTTCTACTACCACAGATCCTCTAACTCGCTTCTACTACCACAGATCCTCTAACTCGCTTCTACTACCACAGATCCCCTAACTCGCTTCTACTACCACAGTACCTCTAACTCGCTTCTACTACCACAGATCCTCTAACTCGCTTCCACTACCACAGATCCCCTAACTCGCTTCTACTACCACAGATCCCCTTACTCGCTTCTACTACCACAGATCCCCTAATTCGCTTCTATCACAGATCCTCTAACTCGCTTCTACTACCACAGATCCTCTAACTCGCTTCTACTACCACAGATCCTCTAACTCGCTTCTAATACCACAGATCCCCTAACTCGCTTCTACTACCACAGATCCCCTAACTCGCTTCCACTACCACAGATCCCCTAACTCGCTTCCACTACCACAGATCCCCTAACTCGCTTCTACTACCACAGATCCCCTAACTCGCTTCTACTACCACAGATCCCCTAACTCGCTTCTACTACCACAGATCCTCTAACTCGCTTCTACTACCACAGATCCCCTAACTCGCTTCTACTACCACAGATCCCCTAACTCGCTTCCACTACCACAGATCCCCTAACTCGCTTCTACTACCACAGATCCCCTAACTCGCTTCTACCACAGATCCTCTAACTCGCTTCTACTACCACAGATCCTCTAACTCGCTTCTACTACCACAGATCCTCTAACTCGCTTCTACTACCACAGATCCTCTAACTCGCTTCTACTACCACAGATCCTCTAACTCGCTTCCACTACCACAGATCCTCTAACTCGCTTCCACTACCACAGATCCTCTAACTCGCTTCCACTACCACAGATCCTCTAACTCGCTTCTACTACCACAGATCCTCTAACTCGCTTCTACTACCACAGATCCTCTAACTCGCTTCTACTACCACAGATCCTCTAACTCGCTTCTACTACCACAGATCCTCTAACTCGCTTCTACTACCACAGATCCTCTAACTCGCTTCTACTACCACAGATCCTCTAACTCGCTTCTACTACCACAGATCCTATAACTCGCTTCCACTACCACAGATCCTCTAACTCGCTTCCACTACCACAGATCCTCTAACTCGCTTCCACTACCACAGATCCTCTAACTCGCTTCTACTACCACAGATCCTCTAACTCGCTTCTACTACCACAGATCCTCTAACTCGCTTCCACTACCACAGATCCTCTAACTCGCTTCTACTACCACAGATCCTCTAACTCGCTTCTACTACCACAGATCCTCTAACTCGCTTCTACTACCACAGATCCTCTAACTCGCTTCTACTACCACAGATCCTTCTTAGACCGTAAAACATCGTCTAAATATAGGTAGAAGAAGAATACAAAGACGCCCCCGATACAGAAGGGGTTAATCAGACGAGTTAGCCAGTGCATGGGATACGTCACTGGGAATCAACCCATACTGTGCCGGTGACGTCCTGTTCATTATGTTCTGGCAACTATTAGACGATTATATTTAGTTTAGCAAGGACCTATGACCATTAAAAGGCTGCAAACTCTCCCAATGCATCCTTTTAGTTACCACAGATCCTTCCATAGCTGAATAACATCGTCTAGTAGTTGCCACAATATAATGAAAAGGACGTCACCGGTACAGAGTGGGTTAAGGGGAGGTTTGTAGTTTGTTTCCTACTCCTCCAGCAATCTTAAAATTTCACCCCCTTGACCCCCTTTCAAGATAAATTTGTACATTTTTCGGTAGAAAAATGTCCCGGCTGAAGGCCGATTACTCTGAAAATTACAGGCTCGCTATCGCTCGCCAGGATAAAATCGACACCTAAATGGTACGAAAGGTCTTAAAATTGACAGAATGGGGCGGAAATTCTTAAAAATCACCAAACTAATGGGGCAAATGTCTTAAGATCTCAAAAGCAATGGGGCTAGACATGAGGGAGAAAGGGGTCAAGAAAAAAGTCCCTCAAGTGGAAATCTCCCCTTAAGATCACGGAGGGGAACGGGACTTATGTGGGCAACTGTACCTTCAAGCTCTATTAAACTGTTCATTCTGGCTATTAGTAGACGATTTTTAGATAGCTTAGGAAATATCTTGGCTTACATCAGAAGGTGAGAATATACAGTTGGAGGGGTGGAAGTGGAACGCAACTTTTGAGCGTGACTGTACTCCATGTTAAGGGGGAGATGGGCCGTTGTTCTGGACCCTCTTCTTCATCATGCTTAGCCCAATTTGTTTTCAGATTTTATGACGTTCGGCCCATTAGTTTGGCGATTTCAAGACCTTATGCCCCATTTTGTTGTCAATTTTAAGACCTTCCGTGCCATTTACTATAGGTGTCAATTTTTTCCTGGCGAGAGATAGCGAGCCTGTAGTTTTAAGCGTAACCGGCCTTCGGCCGGGATATTTGTTTATGGAAAAATTTATAAATTTTTCTTGAAGGAGTGTCTAGGTTTTTTTTTGTTTCTAGCGCAAATTATTGAATCTACTAACTGGTCTTTTTCCCGTTCATTAAGGGGAGATGTTCGTTTTATCTGGACACCCCTTCTCCCTCATCCTTAGCCCCAATATGTTTAAGATTTTAGGATGTTTGTCCCATTAGTTTGTTGATTTTAAAACCTTTTCGCCCAATTTCTTTGTCAATATTAAGACCTTTTGTGCTATTTAGGTGTCGATTTTGTTCTTGGCGAACGATAGTGAGCCTGTAATTTGGGAAGAACTGTCCTTCGGGCGGGATATTTTTCTACAGAAATTTTTTACAAATTTATCTATAAGGGGGATCTAATGGATGTTTTTTGTGTATGTTTGATGAAGGTCTACAGTAGGTAGAAAACTAAAAACAAATAATAATAATAATAACTGTCTTCGTGGTGCAATGCATAAGTGTGTTGATTTTCGGTGTGAGCGTCCTGGGTTCGAATCTCCGGACTGCCACATGTGTTTGTTAATTTAATTAATCGAGTTTAGGAGTAAAGTTGGTTGGTGGAGAGAACATAATAATATATGAAATAATCTACCAAAATATTAACCCTTCCCCCTTAATAGAAATGGTCTTTAGTAACCCTTTATATATTCCAAGGCTGTATAAAATCGTCTAATGATAGCCAGCACAAACTGACCGAACGGGTCATAATGTTCAGAGGGTTAATTTACTGTAATAATGTTTTCCGACCTTACCTATAGACGAACCAATTGATAGCACCTTCAGGGTTAAAAACAAAATAATAATACAAACACACACACACAAACACACACGCTAGATCCGTTCTCAAAAAGCTGCTAGATAGTAAATAATCGCCGAAAATCGCTAGAAAAAGGCCTCAATCTCTGGATAATCGCTCAAAAAGTGCTCAAATCTAAAATATATCGCTAGAATTCATGTCGCTAGATGTTAAAAAATTGCCAAGGCTCAAATCTCCAGAACATCGCTAAAATTCATGTCACTAGATGTAAAAGAAATTGCCGCTAGATTGAAGTAAATACCTCTAGCGGGAAGGTAGCTAAACTGGCAACACTGAATATACACACTTCAACAAACACGAAATACACACAGAACTATCTTAACCCAGTGTCACACGAGCGATTTTTCCGGCAATTTTATGTTTAACAAGGGCCTCCAGCAACTAACAGGCTTCGAACTATCCCACATAACCCTTTTTACTACCACAGCTCCTTCTTAAATTGCACCAAATCGTCTAAATATAGCTAGAATACAAAAATAAAAAAACGTTTAAATATAGCTAGAATAAAAACAAAAAGACGTCGCCGGTACAGACGGGGTTAACGCCTTGAGGATTATGCCGTGTTTTGACAATCATAAGACGACTTTATACAGCTTAGGAAGGATCTGTGGGAGTTATAAGGGTATACGGGACTATCGCAATCGACCCCCTGGCTTCCAAATACCCTTCCTAATCAGAATAAAATCGTCTAATAATAGCCAGCAAGCAGAACAAAAAAATGCTTAACCCCTTCTGTACCGGCAAAATCTTAATTTTATTCCAGCTATATTCAGACGATTTTTTGCAGTTCAAGAAGGATCTGTGGTATTAAAAAGGGTTAAGTGACATAGTTCGAAGCTTGTTAATTGCTGGATATTTTGTCTAAACTGAATATAATCGTCTACTTGAAGCAAGAATAAAGTTAAAAAGACGTTGCCGGTACAGAAAGGGTTAATCGGATCATTAAAGGGTTAACAAACAAATGACATGACTTGCCAATCAAAAAGTACAGTACATAACAAAATGATAATAAGTTACTGAAATGACAACTATCTATTAAATAGTAAAACAAAAACAAAACTTTCGAAATTATCCGCATGCTAAACTGCCTACTCTGACTGACAAACTGAACTGCGCTAACGATCTGAACTGCACTATCTATCTAACTACCTGAACTATTAACAGCATCAATAAACTTAATATACTTTCATCAAGCTTACTGAAATAATAATAAATACTGTCTACAACGCTCCCGAATTTAACAGAGCAAGTGCGCAGACTAAACTGACCGATTTAACTGACTAAACTAACTGACTTAACTGGCTGACTTAACTAACCGACTTAATTGACCGACTTAACTCACTGAACTGACCGACTTAACTGACTAATCTGACCGATTTAACTAACTAAACTGATCGACTTAACTGACTAAACTGACCGACTTAACTTACTAAACTGACCGACTTAACTGACAAAACTGACCGACTTAACTTACTAAACTGACACCCTTAACTGACTGACTAAACTGATCGACTTAACTGACTAAACCGACCGACTTAACTGACACACTTAACTGACTGACTTAACTAAGCGACTTAACTGACTAAACTGACTGACTGACTGTGCGTGTGGCGAGTTGACTGGAGGAGGGTGCGAGTAAGGGTGACTGTCAGCTAGGGCGGTGAGCGGGGAACTGACTGTTGAGTGTGTGAGAGAGAGTGAGAGTGTGTGTGTGAGAAAGAGAGAGAGAGGGAGGGAGGGAGGGAGAGGTTTCATAGGATCCATGCGCGGTGACCTCCCTCCCCCCCCCCCCCCACACACACTCTCTCTCTCCTTCTTCTTCACTATCCTTTCTATCCTTTCTTCCTTCCCTCCATCCATCACGCATACACTCTTTCTTTCCTTCCATCCATCCTTCCTTCCTTCCATCCATCCATCCAT
>CM064575.1:3367412-3437412 GCA_032716605.1 Paralithodes platypus
ATTTTTTAATTTTGACCAATTTTTAGGCCCAATAGGCCTATTTTAAAGTTTATTTTAATTTAAAGTTTAAAAACTCCATAGACGAGTTATCTATGTACGGATTTTGTTCAAATTTATACCTAAAGTACAGTTTGACACGCTGAATCGAATGGCGCAAACAGAATTGAAATCGGGCCATTAGTTTAGAATTTCGTATTTGACTGGGCCTTCCTGGAGGGCTCAGGGGACCGTTTTTTGGACATTAAGTTAAAAGTCCTCTGCAGCCCAAACTATAAGTCCTAGGGAATTCTACTTGGTGCCATTCGATTTTTCTCGACAAGTAGCTTCTATATATGGTCGTAGATTGCAATTTTGACCAGCCATTCGGCCAGAATCAAAAATATTTGTTTCCAAAATCCCAGGAAAATATTTGCACTTGGCGGGCGACTTTCGAATTTCGAGTTTGCATGGGTATATATGGATTCGTCTTGTCATTACGATTCCAACGGTCTATGCATTTTTTAATTTTGACCAATTTTTAGGCCCAATAGGCCTATTTTAAATTTCATTTTAATTTAAAGTTTAAAACTTGCATAGACGAGTTATCTATGTACGGATTTTGTTCAAATTTATATCTAAAGTACAGTTTGACACGCTGAATCAAATGGCGTAAACAGAATTGAAATCGGGCAATTAGTTTAGCATTTCGTATTTGACTGGGCCTTCCTGGAGGGCTCAGGGGACCGTTTTTTGGACTTTAAAAATCCTCTGTAGCCCAAACTATAAGTCCTAGGGAATTCTACTTGGTGCCTTTCGATTTTTCTCGATGAGTAGCTTCTATATATGGTCGTAGATTGCAATTTTTACCAGCCATTCGGCCAGAATCAAAAATATTTGTTTCCAAAATCCCAGGAAAATATTTGCACTTGGCGGGCGACTTTCGAATTTCGAGTTTGCATGGGTATATATATGGATTCGTCTTGTCATTACGATTCCAACGGTCTATGCATTTTTTTAATTTTGACCAATTTTTAGGCCCAATAGGCCTATTTTAAAGTTTATTTTAATTTAAAGTTTAAAAACTCCATAGACGAGTTATCTATGTACGGATTTTGTTCAAATTTATACATAAAGTACAGTTTGACACGCTGAATCGAATGGCGCAAACAGAATTGAAATCGGGCCATTAGTTTAGAATTTCGTATTTGACTGGGCCTTCCTGGAGGGCTCAGGGGACCGTTTTTTGGACTTTAAAAGTCCTCTGTAGCCCAAACTATAAGTCCTAGGGAATTCTACTTGGTGCCATTCGATTTTTCTCGACGAGTAGCTTCTATACATGGTCGTAGATTGCAATTTTGACCAGCCATTCGGCCAGAATCAAAAATATTTGTTTCCAAAATCCCGCCCAGGAAAATATTTGCACTTGGTGGGCGACTTTCGAATTTCGAGTTTTCATGGGTATATATGGATTCGTCTTGTCATTACGATTCCACCGGTCTATGCATTTTTTTATTTTGACCAATTTTTAGGCCCAATAGGCCTATTTTAAAGTTTATTTTAATTTAAAGATTTAAAACTCCATAGACGAGTTATCTAGGTACGGATTTTATTCAAATTTACACATAAAGTACAGTTTGACACGCTGAATCGAATGACGCAAACAGAATTGAAATCGGGCCATTAGTTTAGAATTTCGTATTTGACTGGGCCTTCCTGGAGGGCTCAGGGGACCGTTTTTTGGACTTTAAAAGTCCTCTGTAGCCCAAACTATAAGTCCTAGGGAATTCTACTTGGTGCCATTCGATTTTTCTCGACGAGTAGCTTCTATACATGGTCGTAGATTGCAATTTCGACCAGCCATTCGGCCAGAATCAAAAATATTTGTTTCCAAAATCCCTGGCTTTAATTAAAGCCCAGGAAAATATTTGCACTTGGCGGGCGACTTTCGAATTTCGAGTTTTCATGGGTATATTATGGATTCGTCTTGTCATTACGATTCCAACGGTCTATGCATTTTTTAATTTTGACCAATTTTTAGGCCCAATAGGCCTATTTTAAAGTTTATTTTAATTTAAAGTTTAAAAACTCCATAGACGAGTTATCTATGTACGGATTTTGTTCAAATTTATACATAAAGTAAAGTTTGACACGCTGAATCAAATGGGGCAAACATAATTGAAATCGGGCAATTAGTTTAGAATTTCGTATTTGAATGGGCCTTCCTGGAGGGCTCAGGGGACCGTTTTTTGGACTTTAAAAGTCCTCTGTAGCCCAAACTATAAGTCCTAGGGAATTCTACTTGGTGCCATTCGATTTTTCTCGACGAGTAGCTTTTACACATGGTCGTACATTGCAATTTTGACCAGCCATTCGGCCAGAATCAAAAATATTTGTTTCCAAAATCCCTGGCTTTAATTAAAGCCCAGGAAAATATTTGCACTTGGCGGGCGACTTTCGAATTTCGAGTTTGCATGGGTATATAATTATGGATTCGTCTTGTCATTACGATTCCAACGGTCTATGCATTTTTTAATTTTGACCAATTTTTAGGCCCAATAGGCCTATTTTAAAGTTTATTTTAATTTAAAGTTTAAAAACTCCATAGACGAGTTATCTATGTACGGATTTTGTTCAAATTTATACCTAAAGTACAGTTTGCCACGATGAATCGAATGGCGCAAACAGAATTGAAATCGGGCCATTAGTTTAGGATTTCGTATTTGACTGGGCCTTCCTGGAGGGCTCAGGGGACCGTTTTTTGGACTTTAAAAGTCCTCTGTAGCCCAAACTATAAGTCCTAGGGAATTCTACTTGGTGCCATTCGATTTTTCTCGACGAGTAGCTTCTATATATGGTCGTAGATTGCAATTTTGACCAGCCATTCGGCCAGAATCAAAAATATTTGTTTCCAAAATCCCAGGAAAATATTTGCACTTGGCGGGCGACTTTCGAATTTCGAGTTTGCATGGGTATATATGGATTCGTCTTGTCATTACGATTCCAACGGTCTATGCATTTTTTAATTTTGACCAATTTTTAGGCCCAATAGGCCTATCTTAAAGTTCATTTTAATTTAAAGTTTAAAAACTGCATAGACGAGTTATCTATGTACGGATTTTGTTCAAATTTATACCTAAAGTAGAGTTTGACACGCTGAATCGAATGGCGGAAACAGAATTGAAATCGGTCCATTAGTTTAGAATTTCGTATTAGACTGGGCCTTCCTGGAGGGCTCAGGGGACCGTTTTTTGGACTTTAAAAGTCCTCTGTAGCCCAAACTATAAGTCCTAGGGAATTCTACTTGGTGCCATTCGATTTTTCTCGACGAGTAGCTTCTATACATGGTAGTAGATTACAATTTCGACCAGCCATTCGGCCAGAATCAAAAATATTTGTTTCCAAAATCCCTGGAAAATATTTGCACTTGGCGGGTGACTTTCGAATTTCGAGTTTTCATGGGTATATATGGATTCGTCTTGTCATTACGATTCCAACGGTCTATGCATTTTTTAATTTTGACCAATTTTTAGGCCCAATAGGCCTATTTTAAAGTTTATTTTAATTTAAAGTTTAAAAACTCCATAGACGAGTTATCTATGTACGGATTTTGTTCAAATTTATACATAACGTACAGTTTGACACGCTGAATCGAATGGCGCAAACATAATTGAAATCGGGCCATTAGTTTAGAATTTCGTATTTGACTGGGCCTTCCTGGAGGGCTCAGGGGACCGTTTTTGGACTTTAAAAGTCCTCTGTAGCCCAAACTATAAGTCCTAGGGAATTCTACTTGGTGCCATTCGATTTTTCTCGACGAGTAGCTTCTATACATGGTCGTAGATTGCAATTTCGACCAGCCATTCGGCCAGAATCAAAAATATTTGTTTCCAAAATCCCTGGCTTTTATTAAGCCCAGGAAAATATTTGCACTTGGCGGGCGACTTTCGAATTTCAAGTTTTCATGGGTATATAATTATGGATTCGTCTTGTCATTACGATTCCAACGGTCTATGCATTTTTTAATTTTGACCAATTTTTAGGCCCAATAGGCCTATTTTAAAGTGTATTTTAATTTAAAGTTTAAAAACTCCATAGACGAGGTATCTTATCTATGTACGGATTTTGTTCAAATTTATACATAAAGTACAGTTTGACACGCTGAATCGAATGGCGCAAACAGAATTGAAATCGGGCCATTAGTTTAGAATTTCGTATTTGACTGGGCCTTCCTGGAGGGCTCAGGGGACCGTTTTTTGGACTTTAAAAGTCCTCTGTAGCCCAAACTATAAGTCCTCGGGAATTCTACTTGGTGCCATTCAATTTTTTTCGACAAGTAGCTTCTATACATGGTCGTAGATTACAATTTCGACCAGCCATTCGGCCAGAATCAAAAATATTTGTTTCCAAAATCCCTGGAAAATATTTGCACTTGGCGGGTGACTTTCGAATTTCGAGTTTTCATGGGTATATATGGATTCGTCTTGTCATTACGATTCCAACGGTCTATGCATTTTTTTAATTTTGACCAATTTTTAGGCCCAATAGGCCTATTTTAAAGTTTATTTTAATTTAAAGTTTAAAAACTCCATAGACGAGTTATCTATGTACGGATGTTGTTCAAATTTATACATAAAGTAGAGTTTGACACGCTGAATCGAATGGCTGAAACAGAATTGAAATCGGTCCATTAGTTTAGAATTTAGTATTAGACTGGGCCTTCCTGGAGGGCTCAGGGGACCGTTTTTTGGACTTTAAAAGTCCTCTGTAGCCCAAACTATAAGTCCTAGGGAATTCTACTTGGTGCCATTCGATTTTTCTCGACGAGTAGCTTCTATACATGGTAGTAGATTACAATTTCGACCAGCCATTCGGCCAGAATCAAAAATATTTGTTTCCAAAATCCCTGGAAAATATTTGCACTTGGCGGGTGACTTTCGAATTTCGAGTTTTCATGGGTATATATGGATTCGTCTTGTCATTACGATTCCAACGGTCTATGCATTTTTTAATTTTGACCAATTTTTAGGCCCAATAGGCCTATTTTAAAGTTTATTTTAATTTAAAGTTTAAAAACTCCATAGACGAGTATCTATGTACGGATTTTGTTCAAATTTATACATAACGTACAGTTTGACACGCTGAATCGAATGGCGCAAACATAATTGAAATCGGGCCATTAGTTTAGAATTTCGTATTTGACTGGGCCTTCCTGGAGGGCTCAGGGGACCGTTTTTTGGACTTTAAAAGTCCTCTGTAGCCCAAACTATAAGTCCTAGGGAATTCTACTTGGTGCCATTCGATTTTTCTCGACGAGTAGCTTCTATACATGGTCGTAGATTGCAATTTCGACCAGCCATTCGGCCAGAATCAAAAATATTTGTTTCCAAAATCCCTGGCTTTTATTAAGCCCAGGAAAATATTTGCACTTGGCGGGCGACTTTCGAATTTCAAGTTTTCATGGGTATATAATTATGGATTCGTCTTGTCATTACGATTCCAACGGTCTATGCATTTTTTAATTTTGACCAATTTTTAGGCCCAATAGGCCTATTTTAAAGTGTATTTTAATTTAAAGTTTAAAAACTCCATAGACGAGTTATCTTATCTATGTACGGATTTTGTTCAAATTTATACATAAAGTACAGTTTGACACGCTGAATCGAATGACGCAAACAGAATTGAAATCAGGCCATTAGTTTAGAATTTCGTATTTGACTGGGCCTTCCTGGAGGGCTCAGGGGACCGTTTTTTGGACTTTAAAAGTCCTCTGTAGCCCAAACTATAAGTCCTCGGGAATTCTACTTGGTGCCATTCAATTTTTTTCGACAAGTAGCTTCTATACATGGTCGTAGATTACAATTTCGACCAGCCATTCGGCCAGAATCAAAAATATTTGTTTCCAAAATCCCTGGAAAATATTTGCACTTGGCGGGTGACTTTCGAATTTCGAGTTTTCATGGGTATATATGGATTCGTCTTGTCATTACGATTCCAACGGTCTATGCATTTTTTTAATTTTGACCAATTTTTAGGCCCAATAGGCCTATTTTAAAGTTTATTTTAATTTAAAGTTTAAAAACTCCATAGACGAGTTATCTATGTACGGATTTTGTTCAAATTTATACATAAAGTACAGTTTGACACGCTGAATCGAATGGGGCAAACAAAATTGAAATCGGGCAATTAGTTTAGAATTTCGTATTTGACTGGGCCTTCCTGGAGGGCTCAGGGGACCGTTTTTTGGACTTTAAAAGTCCTCTGTAGCCCAAACTATAAGTCCTAGGGAATTCTACTTGGTGCCATTCGATTTTTCTCGACGAGTAGCTTCTATACATGGTCGTAGATTGCAATTTCGACCAGCCATTCGGCCAGAATCAAAAATATTTGTTTCCAAAATCCCTGGCTTTTATTAAGCCCAGGAAAATATTTGCACTTGGCGGGCGACTTTCGAATTTCGAGTTTTCATGGGTATATAATTATGGATTCGTCTTGTCATTACGATTCCAACGGTCTATGCATTTTTTAATTTTGACCAATTTTTAGGCCCAATAGGCCTATTTTAAAGTGTATTTTAATTTAAAGTTTAAAAACTCCATAGACGAGTTATCTTATCTATGTACGGATTTTGTTCAAATTTATACATAAAGTACAGTTTGACACGCTGAATCAAATGACGCAAACAGAATTGAAATCAGGCCATTAGTTTAGAATTTCGTATTTGACTGGGCCTTCCTGGAGGGCTCAGGGGACCGTTTTTTGGACTTTAAAAGTCCTCTGTAGCCCAAACTATAAGTCCTAGGGAATTCTACTTGGTGCCATTCGATTTTTGTCGACGAGTAGCTTCTATACATGGTCGTAGATTGCAATTTTGACCAGCCATTCGGCCAGAATCAAAAATATTTGTTTCCAAAATCCCTGGCTTTTATTAAGCCCAGGAAAATATTTGCACTTGGCGGGCGACTTTCGAATTTCGAGTTTTCATGGGTATATAATTATGGATTCGTCTTGTCATTACGATTCCAACGGTCTATGCATTTTTTAATTTTGACCAATTTTTAGGCCCAATAGGCCTATTTTAAAGTTTATTTTAATTTAAAGTTTAAAAACTCCATAGACGAGTTATCTATGTACGGATTTTGTTCAAATTTATACATAAAGTACAGTTTGACACGCTGAATCGTATGGCGCAAACAGAATTGAAATCGGGCCATTAGTTTAGAATTTCGTATTTGACTGGGCCTTCCTGGAGGGCTCAGGGGACCGTTTTTTGGACTTTAAAAGTCCTCTGTAGCCCAAACTATAAGTCCTAGGGAATTCTACTTGGTGCCATTCGATTTTTCTCGACGAGTAGCTTCTATATATGGTCGTAGATTGCAATTTTGACCAGCCATTCGGCCAGAATCAAAAATATTTGTTTCCAAAATCCCAGGAAAATATTTGCACTTGGCGGGCGACTTTCGAATTTCGAGTTTGCATGGGTATATATGGATTCGTCTTGTCATTACGATTCCAACGGTCTATGCATTTTTTAATTTTGACCAATTTTTAGGCCCAATAGGCCTATTTTAAATTTCATTTTAATTTAAAGTTTAAAAACTGCATAGACGAGTTATCTATGTACGGATTTTGTTCAAATTTATATCTAAAGTACAGTTTGACACGCTGAATCAAATGGCGTAAACAGAATTGAAATCGGGCCATTAGTTTAGCATTTCGTATTTGACTGGGCCTTCCTGGAGGGCTCAGGGGACCGTTTTTTGGACTTTAAAAGTCCTCTGTAGCCCAAACTATAAGTCCTAGGGAATTCTACTTGGTGCCTTTCGATTTTTCTCGATGAGTAGCTTCTATATATGGTCGTAGATTGCAATTTTTACCAGCCATTCGGCCAGAATCAAAAATATTTGTTTCCAAAATCCCAGGAAAATATTTGCACTTGGCGGGCGACTTTCGAATTTCGAGTTTGCATGGGTATATATGGATTCGTCTTGTCAATACGATTCCAACGGTCTATGCATTTTATAATTTTGACCAATTTCTAGGCCCAATAGGCCTATTTTAAAGTTCATTTTAATTTAAAGTTTAAAAACTCCATAGACGAGTTATCTATGTACGGATTTTGTTCAAATTTATACCTAAAGTACAGTTTGACACGCTGAATCGAATGGCGCAAACAGAATTGAAATCGGGCCATTAGTTTAGAATTTCGTATTTGACTGGGCCTTCCTGGAGGGCTCAGGGGACCGTTTTTTGGACTTTAAAAGTCCTCTGTAGCCCAAACTATAAGTCCTAGGGAATTCTACTTGGTGCCATTCGATTTTTCTCGACGAGTAGCTTCTATACATGGTCGTAGATTACAATTTCGACCAGCCATTCGGCCAGAATCAAAAATATTTGTTTCCAAAATCCCTGGAAAATATTTGCACTTGGCGGGCGACTTTCGAATTTCGAGTTTTCATGGGTATATATGGATTCGTCTTGTCATTACGATTCCAACGGTCTATGCATTTTTTAATTTTGACCAATTTTTAGGCCCAATAGGCCTATTTTAAAGTTTATTTTAATTTAAAGTTTAAAAACTCCATAGACGAGTTATCTATGTACGGATTTTGTTCAAATTTATACCTAAAGTACAGTTTGACACGCTGAATCGAATGGCGCAAACATAATTGAAATCGGGCCATTAGTTTAGAATTTCGTATTTGACTGGGCCTTCCTGGAGGGCTCAGGGGACCGTTTTTTGGACTTTAAAAGTCCTCTGTAGCCCAAACTATAAGTCCTAGGGAATTCTACTTGGTGCCATTCGATTTTTCTCGACGAGTAGCTTCTAGATTGCAATTTTGACCAGCCATTCGGCCAGAATCAAAAATATTTGTTTCCAAAATCCCAGGAAAATATTTGCACTTGGCGGGCGACTTTCGAATTTCGAGTTTGCATGGGTATATATGGATTCGTCTTGTCATTACGATTCCAACGGTCTATGCATTTTTTAATTTTGACCAATTTTTAGGCCCAATAGGCCTATTTTAAAGTTTATTTTAATTTAAAGTTTAAAAACTCCATAGACGAGTTATCTATGTACGGATTTTGTTCAAATTTATACCTAAAGTACAGTTTGACACGCTGAATCGAATGGCGCAAACAGAATTGAAATCGGGCCATTAGTTTAGAATTTCGTATTTGACTGGGCCTTCCTGGAGGGCTCAGGGGACCGTTTTTTGGACTTTAAAAGTCCTCTGTAGCCCAAACTATAAGTCCTAGGGAATTCTACTTGGTGCCATTCGATTTTTCTCGACGAGTAGCTTCTATACATGGTCGTAGATTGCAATTTCGACCAGCCATTCGGCCAGAATCAAAAATATTTGTTTCCAAAATCCCTGGAAAATATTTGCACTTGGCGGGCGACTTTCGAATTTCGAGTTTTCATGGGTATATATGGATTCGTCTTGTCATTACGATTCCAACGGTCTATGCATTTTTTAATTTTGACCAATTTTTAGGCCCAATAGGCCTATTTTAAAGTTTATTTTAATTTAAAGTTTAAAAACTCCATAGACGAGTTATCTATGTACGGATTTTGTTCAAATTTATACATAAAGTACAGTTTGACACGCTGAATCGAATGGCGCAAACATAATTGAAATCGGGCCATTAGTTTAGAATTTCGTATTTGACTGGGCCTTCCTGGAGGGCTCAGGGGACCGTTTTTGGACTTTAAAAGTCCTCTGTAGCCCAAACTATAAGTCCTAGGGAATTCTACTTGGTGCCATTCGATTTTTCTCGACGAGTAGCTTCTATACATGGTCGTAGATTGCAATTTTGACCAGCCATTCGGCCAGAATCAAAAATATTTTTTTCCAAAATCCCTGGCTTTAATTAAAGCCCAGGAAAATATTTGCACTTGGCGGGCGACTTTCGAATTTCGAGTTTTCATGGGTATATATGGATTCGTCTTGTCATTACGATTCCAACGGTCTATGCATTTTTTTAATTTTGACCAATTTTTAGGCCCAATAGGCCTATTTTAAAGTTTATTTTAATTTAAAGTTTAAAAACTCCATAGACGAGTTATCTATGTACGGATTTTGTTCAAATTTATACCTAAAGTACAGTTTGCCACGATGAATCGAATGGCGCAAACAGAATTGAAATCGGGCCATTAGTTTAGGATTTCGTATTTGACTGGGCCTTCCTGGAGGGCTCAGGGGACCGTTTTTTTGGACTTTAAAAGTCCTCTGTAGCCCAAACTATAAGTCCTAGGGAATTCTACTTGGTGCCATTCGATTTTTCTCGACGAGTAGCTTCTATATATGGTCGTAGATTGCAATTTTGACCAGCCATTCGGCCAGAATCAAAAATATTTGTTTCCAAAATCCCTGGAAAATATTTGCACTTGGTGGGCGACTTTCGAATTTCGAGTTTGCATGGGTATATATGGATTCGTCTTGTCATTACGATTGCAACGGTCTATGCATTTTTTTATTTTGACCAATTTTTAGGCCCAATAAGCCTATTTTAAAGTTTATTTTAATTTAAAGTTTAAAAACTCCATAGACGAGTTATCTATGTACGGATTTTATTCAAATTTATACATAACGTACAGTTTGACACGCTGAATCGAATGGCGCAAACATAATTGAAATCGGGCCATTAGTTTAGAATTTCGTATTTGACTGGGCCTTCCTGGAGGGCTCAGGGGACCGTGTTTTGGACTTTAAAAGTCCTCTGTAGCCCAAATTATAAGTCCTAGGGAATTCTACTTGGTGCCATTCGATTTTTTCGACGAGTAGCTTCTATACATGGTCGTAGATTGCAATTTCGACCAGCCATTCGGCCAGAATCAAAAATATTTGTTTCCAAAATCCCTAGCTTTAATTTAAAGCCCAGGAAAATATTTGCACTTGGCGGGCGACTTTCGAATTTCGAGTTTTCATGAGTATATATTATGGATTCGTCTTGTCATTACGATTCCAACGGTCTATGCATTTTTTAATTTTGACCAATTTTTAGGCCCAATAGGCCTATTTTAAAGTTTATTTTAATTTAAAGTTTAAAAACTCCATAGACGAGTTATCTATGTACGGATTTTGTTCAAATTTATACATAAAGTACAGTTTGACACGCTGAATCGAATGGCGCAAACAGAATTGAAATCGGGCCATTAGTTTAGAATTTCGTATTAGACTGGGCCTTCCTGGAGGGCTCAGGGGACCGTTTTGGGGACTTTAAAAGTCCTCTGTAGCCCAAACTATAAGTCCTAGGGAATTATACTTGGTGCCATTCAATTTTTATCGACGAGTAGCTTCTATACATGGTCGTAGATTACAATTTCGACCAGCCATTCGGCCAGAATCAAAAATATTTGTTTCCAAAATCCTTGGAAAATATTTGCACTTGGCGGGTGACTTTCGAATTTCGAGTTTTCATGGGTATATATGGATTCGTCTTGTCATTACGATTCCAATGGTCTATGCATTTTTTTAATTTTGACCAATTTTTAGGCCCAATAGGCCTATTTTAAAGTTTATTTTAATTTAAAGTTTAAAAACTCCATAGACGAGTTATCTATGTACGGATTTTGTTCAAATTTATACATAAAGTACAGTTTGACACGCTGAATCGAATGGGGCAAACATAATTGAAATCGGGCCATTAGTTTAGAATTTCGTATTTGACTGGGCCTTCCTGGAGGGCTCAGGGGACCGTTTTTTGGACTTTAAAAGTCCTCTGTAGCTCAAACTATAAGTCCTAGGGAATTCTACTTGGTGCCATTCGATTTTTCTCGACAAGTAGCTTCTACACATGATCGTACATTGCAATTTTGACCAGCCATTCGGCCAGAATCAAAAATATTTGTTTCCAAAATCCCTGGCTTTAATTAAAGCCCAGGAAAATATTTGCACTTGGCGGGCGACTTTCGAATTTCGAGTTTGCATGGGTATATATGGATTCGTCTTGTCATTACGATTCCAACGGTCTATGCATTTTTTAATTTTGACCAATTTTTAGGCCCAATAGGCCTATCTTAAAGTTCATTTTAATTTAAAGTTTAAAAACTGCATAGACGAGTTATCTATGTACGGATTTTGTTCAAATTTATACATAAAGTACAGTTTGACACGCTGAATCGAATGGCGCAAACAGAATTGAAATCGGTCCATTAGTTTAGAATTTCGTATTAGACTGGGCCTTCCTGGAGGGCTCAGGGGACCGTTTTTTGGACTTTAAAAGTCCTCTGTAGCCCAAACTATAAGTCCTAGGGAATTCTACTTGGTGCCATTCGATTTTTCTCGACGAGTAGCTTCTATACATGGTAGTAGATTACAATTTCGACCAGCCATTCGGCCAGAATCAAAAATATTTGTTTCCAAAATCCCTGGAAAATATTTGCACTTGGCGGGTGACTTTCGAATTTCGAGTTTTCATGGGTATATATGGATTCGTCTTGTCATTACGATTCCAACGGTCTATGCATTTTTTTAATTTTGACCAATTTTTAGGCCCAATAGGCCTATTTTAAAGTTTATTTTAATTTAAAGTTTAAAAACTCCATAGACGAGTATCTATGTACGGATTTTGTTCAAATTTATACATAACGTACAGTTTGACACGCTGAATCGAATGGCGCAAACATAATTGAAATCGGGCCATTAGTTTAGAATTTCGTATTTGACTGGGCCTTCCTGGAGGGCTCAGGGGACCGTTTTTGGACTTTAAAAGTCCTCTGTAGCCCAAACTATAAGTCCTAGGGAATTCTACTTGGTGCCATTCGATTTTTCTCGACGAGTAGCTTTTACACATGGTCGTACATTGCAATTTTGACCAGCCATTCGGCCAGAATCAAAAATATTTTTTTCCAAAATCTCTGGCTTTAATTAAAGCCCAGGAAAATATTTGCACTTGGCGGGCGACTTTCGAATTTCGAGTTTTCATGGGTATATATGGATTCGTCTTGTCATTACGATTCCAACGGTCTATGCATTTTTTTAATTATGACCAATTTTTAGGCCCAATAGGCCTATTTTAAAGTTTATTTTAATTTAAAGTTTAAAAACTCCATCGACGAGTTATCTATGTACGGATTTTGTTCAAATTTATACCTAAAGTAAAGTTTGCCACGATGAATCGAATGGCGCAAACAGAATTGAAATCGGGCCATTAGTTTAGGATTTCGTATTTGACTGGGCCTTCCTGGAGGGCTCAGGGGACCGTTTTTTTGGACTTTAAAAGTCCTCTGTAGCCCAAACTATAAGTCCTAGGGAATTCTACTTGGTGCCATTCGATTTTTCTCGACGAGTAGCTTCTATATATGGTCGTAGATTGCAATTTTGACCAGCCATTCGGCCAGAATCAAAAATATTTGTTTCCAAAATCCCTGGAAAATATTTGCACTTGGCGGGCGACTTTCGAATTTCGAGTTTGCATGGGTATATATGGATTCGTCTTGTCATTACGATTGCAACGGTCTATGCATTTTTTTATTTTGACCAATTTTTAGGCCCAATAGGCCTATTTTAAAGTTTATTTTAATTTAAAGTTTTAAAACTCCATAGACGAGTTATCTAGGTACGGATTTTATTCAAATTTATACATAAAGTACAGTTTGACACGCTGAATCGAATGACGCAAACAGAATTGAAATCGGGCCATTAGTTTAGAATTTCGTATTTGACTGGGCCTTCCTGGAGGGCTCAGGGGACCGTTTTTTGGACTTTAAAAGTCCTCTGTAGCCCAAATTATAAGTCCTAGGGAATTCTACTTGGTGCCATTCGATTTTTTCGACGAATAGCTTCTATACATGGTCGTAGATTGCAATTTCGACCAGCCATTCGGCCAGAATCAAAAATATTTGTTTCCAAAATCCCTAGCTTTAATTTAAAGCCCAGGAAAATATTTGCACTTGGCGGGCGACTTTCGAATTTCGAGTTTTCATGGGTATATATGGATTCGTCTTGTCATTACGATTCCAACGGTCTATGCATTTTTTAATTTTGACCAATTTTTAGGCCCAATAGGCCTATTTTAAAGTTTATTTTAATTTAAAGTTTAAAAACTGCATAGATGAGTTATCTATATACGGATTTTGTTCAAATTTATACATAAAGTACAGTTTGACACGCTGAATCGAATGGCGCAAACAGAATTGAAATCGGGCCATTAGTTTAGAATTTCGTATTAGACTGGGCCTTCCTGGAGGGCTCAGGGGACCGTTTTGGGGACTTTAAAAGTCCTCTGTAGCCCAAACTATAAGTCCTAGGGAATTATACTTGGTGCCATTCGATTTTTCTCGACGAGTAGCTTCTATACATGGTCGTAGATTGCAATTTCGACCATCCATTCGGCCAGAATCAAAAATATTTGTTTCCAAAATCCCTGGCATCCCAGGAAAATATTTGCACTTGGCGGGCGACTTTCGAATTTCGAGTTTTCATGGGTATATATGGATTCGTCTTGTCATTACGATTCCAACGGTCTATGCATTTTTTAATTTTGACCAATTTTTAGGCCCAATAGGCCTATTTTAAAGTTTATTTTAATTTAAAGTTTAAAAACTCCATAGACGAGTTATCTATGTACGGATTTTGTTCAAATTTATACATAAAGTACAGTTTGACACGCTGAATCGAATGGCGCAAACAAAATTGAAATCAGGCCATTAGTTTAGAATTTCGTATTTGACTGGGCCTTCCTGGAGGGCTCAGGGGACCGTTTTTTGGACTTTAAAAGTCCTCTGTAGCCCAAACTATAAGTCCTAGGGAATTCTACTTGGTGCCATTCGATTTTTGTCGACGAGTAGCTTCTATACATGGTCGTAGATTGCAATTTTGACCAGCCATTCGGCCAGAATCAAAAATATTTGTTTCCAAAATCCCAGGAAAATATTTGCACTTGGCGGGCGACTTTCGAATTTCGAGTTTTCATGGGTATATATGGATTCGTCTTGTCATTACGATTCCAACGGTCTATGCATTTTTTAATTTTGACCAATTTTTAGGCCCAATAAGCCTATTTTAATTTAAAGTTTAAAAACTCCATAGACGAGTTATCTATGTACGGATTTTGTTCAAATTTATACCTAAAGTACAGTTTGACACGCTGAATCGAATGGCGCAAACAAAATTGAAATCAGGCCATTAGTTTAGAATTTCGTATTTGACTGGGCCTTCCTGGAGGGCTCAGGGGACCGTTTTTTGGACTTTAAAAGTCCTCTGTAGCCCAAACTATAAGTCCTAGGGAATTCTACTTGGTGCCATTCGATTTTTCTCGACGAGTAGCTTCTATACATGGTCGTAGATTGCAATTTCGACCAGCCATTCGGCCAGAATCAAAAATATTTGTTTCCAAAATCCCTGGAAAATATTTGCACTTGGCGGGCGACTTTCGAATTTCGAGTTTGCATGGGTATATATGGATTCGTCTTGTCATTACGATTCCAACGGTCTATGCATTTTTTAATTTTGACCAATTTTTAGGCCCAATAGGCCTATTTTAAAGTTTATTTTAATTTAAAGTTTAAAAACTCCATAGACGAGTTATCTATGTACGGATTTTGTTCAAATTTATACCTAAAGTACAGTTTGCCACGATGAATCGAATGGCGCAAACAGAATTGAAATCGGGCCATTAGTTTAGGATTTCGTATTTGACTGGGCCTTCCTGGAGGGCTCAGGGGACCGTTTTTTGGACTTTAAAAGTCCTCTGTAGCCCAAACTATAAGTCCTAGGGAATTCTACTTGGTGCCATTCGATTTTTCTCGACGAGTAGCTTCTAATGGTCGTAGATTGCAATTTTGACCAGCCATTCGGCCAGAATCAAAAATATTTGTTTCCAAAATCCCAGGAAAATATTTGCACTTGGCGGGCGACTTTCGAATTTCGAGTTTGCATGGGTATATATGGATTCGTCTTGTCATTACGATTCCAACGGTCTATGCATTTTTTAATTTTGACCAATTTTTAGGCCCAATAGGCCTATTTTAAAGTTTATTTTAATTTAAAGTTTAAAAACTCCATAGACGAGTTATCTATGTACGGATTTTGTTCAAATTTATACATAAAGTACAGTTTGACACGCTGAATCGAATGGCGCAAACAGAATTGAAATCGGGCCATTAGTTTAGAATTTCGTATTTGACTGGGCCTTCCTGGAGGGCTCAGGGGACCGTTTTTTGGACTTTAAAAGTCCTCTGTAGCCCAAACTATAAGTCCTAGGGAATTCTACTTGGTGCCATTCGATTTTTCTCGACGAGTAGCTTCTATACATGGTCGTAGATTGCAATTTCGACCAGCCATTCGGCCAGAATCAAAAATATTTGTTTCCAAAATCCCTAGCTTTAATTTAAAGCCCAGGAAAATATTTGCACTTGGCGGGTGACTTTCGAATTTCGAGTTTTCATGGGTATATATGGATTCGTCTTGTCATTACGATTCCAACGGTCTATGCATTTTTTAATTTTGACCAATTTTTAGGCCCAATAGGCCTATTTTAAAGTTTATTTTAATTTAAAGTTTAAAAACTCCATAGACGAGTTATCTATGTACGGATTTTGTTCAAATTTATACATAAAGTACAGTTTGACACGCTGAATCGAATGGCGCAAACATAATTGAAATCGGGCCATTAGTTTAGAATTTCGTATTTGACTGGGCCTTCCTGGAGGGCTCAGGGGACCGTTTTTGGACTTTAAAAGTCCTCTGTAGCCCAAACTATAAGTCCTAGGGAATTCTACTTGGTGCCATTCAATTTTTTTCGACGAGTAGCTTCTACACATGGTCGTACATTGCAATTTTGACCAGCCATTCGGCCAGAATCAAAAATATTTGTTTCCAAAATCCCTGGAAAATATTTGCACTTGGCGGGCGACTTTCGAATTTCGAGTTTGCATGGGTATATATGGATTCGTCTTGTCATTACGATTCCAACGGTCTATGCATTTTTTTAATTTTGACCAATTTTTAGGCCCAATAGGCCTATTTTAAAGTTTATTTTAATTTAAAGTTTAAAAACTCCATAGACGAGTTATCTATGTACGGATTTTGTTCAAATTTATACATAACGTACAGTTTGACACGCTGAATCGAATGGCGCAAACATAATTGAAATCGGGCCATTAGTTTAGAATTTCGTATTTGACTGGGCCTTCCTGGAGGGCTCAGGGGACCGTTTTTTGGACTTTAAAAGTCCTCTGTAGCCCAAATTATAAGTCCTAGGGAATTCTACTTGGTGCCATTCGATTTTTTCGACGAGTAGCTTCTATACATGGTCGTAGATTGCAATTTCGACCAGCCATTCGGCCAGAATCAAAAATATTTGTTTCCAAAATCCCTAGCTTTAATTTAAAGCCCAGGAAAATATTTGCACTTGGCGGGCAACTTTCGAATTTCGAGTTTTCATTGGTATATAATTATGGATTCGTCTTGTCATTACGATTCCAACGGTCTATGCATTTTTTAATTTTGACCAATTATTAGGCCCAATAGGCCTATTTTAAAGTTTATTTTAATTTAAAGTTTAAAAACTGCATAGATGAGTTATCTATGTACGGATTTTGTTCAAATTTATACCTAAAGTACAGTTTGACACGCTGAATCGAATGGCGCAAACAGAATTGAAATCGGGCCATTAGTTTAGAATTTCGTATTAGACTGGGCCTTCCTGGAGGGCTCAGGGGACCGTTTTGGGGACTTTAAAAGTCCTCTGTAGCCCAAACTATAAGTCCTAGGGAATTATACTTGGTGCCATTCAATTTTTTTCGACAAGTAGCTTCTACACATGATCGTACATTGCAATTTTGACCAGCCATTCGGCCAGAATCAAAAATATTTGTTTCCAAAATCCCTGGAAAATATTTGCACTTGGCGGGTGACTTTCGAATTTCGAGTTTTCATGGGTATATATGGATTCGTCTTGTCATTACGATTCCAACGGTCTATGCATTTTTTTAATTTTGACCAATTTTTAGGCCCAATAGGCCTATTTTAAAGTTTATTTTAATTTAAAGTTTAAAAACTCCATAGACGAGTTATCTATGTACGGATTTTGTTCAAATTTATACATAAAGTGCAGTTTGACACGCTGAATCGAAAGGGGCAACCATAATTGAAATCGGGCCATTAGTTTAGAATTTCGTATTTGACTGGGCATTCCTGGAGGGCTCAGGGGACCGTTTTTTGGACTTTAAAAGTCCTCTGTAGCCCAAACTATAAGTCCTAGGGAATTCTACTTGGTGCCATTCGATTTTTCTCGACGAGTAGCTTCTACACATGGTCGTACATTGCAATTTTGACCAGCCATTCGGCCAGAATAAAAAATATTTGTTTCCAAAATCCCTGGCTTTAATTAAAGCCCAGGAAAATATTTGCACTTGGCGGGCGACTTTCGAATTTCGAGTTTTCATGGGTATATATGGATTCGTCTTGTCATTACGATTCCAACGGTCTATGTATTTTTTTAATTTTGACCAATTTTTAGGCCCAATAGGCCTATTTTATAGTTTAAAAAACACTGTCCCCTACATGATGGCTGTCTAAGTCAGAGAAGCTGTTGGAGTGGCTTTATTGAGTTTGTTATTAGTTAGAGAAGGGTATATAATTAAAGCTCTTTCCTGTGTCTTCCTTCCAACGAAACTACCCACTTGTTATAATGGAGCAGCCACGTAAGTGTTAAAATGATATGTTCAAATAGTATAGTTAGCCATATAATATTTAAGACGGCATATAGTTTTCTTTCAATAATCTTTACAGAAAAAGATAGTTTGAATGGGTAATTAATATATTTTATTAAAAATTGAGGTACAGTATCAGTAGGCTACTTTCCCTAGTTATCTATATTAGGATATTGTTCAAATTTATACCACAAGTACACTTTGACACGCTGAATCGAATGGCGCAAACAGAATTGAAATCGGGCTATTAGTTTAGAATTTCGTATTTGACTGGTCCTTCCTGGAGGGCTCAGGGGACCGTTTTTTAGACTTTAAAAGTCTTCTGTAACCCAAACTATAAGTCCTAGGGAATTCTACTTGGTGCCATTCGATTTTTCTCGACGAGCATCTTCTATACATGGTCGTAGATTGCAATTTCGACCAGAATAGCATATATTTAGATGTCTCGTCTTCGCAATTACAACGGTATATGAACTTTTTAATTTTGACCAGTTTTTAGGCCCAATAGGCCTATTTTAAAGTTTAAAAACCCAATAGACGAGTTATCTATGTATGGATTATGCTGTATAGTGTAGGCCTAGATCATAAATATAGCGAATTCTGTCAGAAAATAAGGCTAGAATTACACGAATAACTACCCTAGCCCTCGAGCTAAGGCGAAAAGAAACTACTCACACTTATGTATTCAAGCTTGATAATTTAATAAGGCCAAATGGTCACACACAAGACGGGGAAGAGATACAAGAGGTACAAAACACAGACATAAAGTAGGCTTGCTTTCCTAGTCACTAACAAAAATGTATTGACTTAAAAAAAAATAAACATTCATGACTCATAATGTTTAAGGGGTAGTGCTTGTTTTTTGGTCTACGTATATAAATATTTATTTATTTTTGAGTTTCCTCGCTAGACCTCCATCAAGCTTAAAAAAACACCACCTAGAACGCCTTTTAAGATAAATTTGTACATTTTTCGGTAGAAAAATTTACCTTTTAAAGGCTCGCTGTCGCTCTCCAGGAAAATATCGACACTGAAGTGGCATGAAAGGTCTTAATATTTACCAAGAAATGGGGCGAACGGTCTCAAAATCGCCAAACTAATGGAACAAAATCCTTAAATCTCAAAATATGCTAAACATGAGAGAAGGGTGTCCATAAAAAGCGACTACCTCCCCCTTAGAGGGAAATACAATAGTTTACCATTCCACACTTTAACCCCTTCAGTACTGGTGCCGTCCTTTTAACCCTTTCAAGCTCCAATACGCATTTCTGTTTTGTTTTCTGGTCATTAGTAGACAATTTTATTCAGATTAGGAAGGGTATATGGAAGTCAGAGGGTTGATTGAGTCTTTACCCTGTTAATATCTACAGATCCTTCCTAAGCTGCATACAATCGTCTAATGATAGCCAAAATATACTGCAAAAACGCGTCAGAGCTTCAAGGGGTTAACTTAATTCTGGCTACTATTAGACGATTTTATTCATATTTACGAGGGCCTCCAGCAAATAACAGGCTTTTAACTGTCTCGCTTAACACTTTTCACTACCACAGATCCTTCTTAAACTGCACAAAATCGTCTAAATATAGCTAGAATATAATTAAGAGGACGTCGCCGGTACAGAAGGGGTTAACTCCCTCAGCATCACATTCTGGCTACCGTTAGACTTTCTTCTTCAGCTGATAATCCTCCACTAGGACTCAAAGGGGTAAATACGATCTGAATAAATACCCTCAGACTAGCACAGGCCCTTCTTAAGCTGTATACAATCGTCTCATTGTAGCCAGGATAAAAGGTTAAAGGGACTGTGGTAAGTTTTGGGGGGTCTATTTATTTAATTAATTTCATTTTTAGTGTCCTTGCTACACCTTCATCAAGCTTAATGAATCACCCCCTAGACCCCCCTTCAAGATAAATTTGTACATTTTTCGATAGAAAAATTTCCCGGCCAAAGGCCGGTTTCTTTAAAAATTACAGGCTTGCTATTGCTCGCCAGGAAAAAATCGACACCTAAATGGTACGAAAGGTCTTGATATTGCTATAGAAATGGGATGAAAGGTTTTAAAACCGACAAACTAATGGGGCGAATGTCATTAAATCTAAAAACAAACGGGGCTAAACATGAGGAAGCAGGGGAGACCAGAGAAACTACCCCTCTCCCCTTAGAAGGTGTCACGGTGCTGATGGGGTTAAGGGACCCCACCTCGCTTTTTCTATCTTCCTCTCCCTCTCTCTTTGGCTTGTAGCCATTCGGCCCCATTCAGCCTACTGTTTTAAGACGTTTAACCCCATCTAGGTGTCGATATTTTCCTGACGAGCAGTAGCGAGCCAGCATATATATTTTTTTGTTTTGACAGCAAGGTAAATTTGTAAATTTCTCGATAGAAAAATTTCTCCGGCGAAGCCGGATTTCTCCATACAATGCTGGCTCGCTATCACTCGCTAGGAAGAAATCGACACCTGGATGGGGATAAACGTCTTAAACCAGTTGGCTGAATGGGGCCTTATGGATACAAGCCAAAGAGAGAGGGAGAGAAAGATAAAAAAAAAACGGTGACTACCCTTAAAAGGAAGAAGGTAATAATTTTATGAAGAAGAATTTTTTATAGGTTAATATTCTTCACAGCTCCAGCTGGGTAAGTATACTCTGACAATGTCTTTAACCACTTCTGTACCGGTCTTTTGTTTTTTATCATAGCTATATTTAGAAGATTTTGTGCAGATTAAGAAAGATCTGTGGTAGCAAAAAGGGTTAAGTGAGATGGTTCGAATCCTGTTTATTGGTGGAGGCCATATCTAAACTGCATAAAATCGTCAAATAGTTGTTAGAATATAATACAAAGACGGCTCGGTAATGAAGGGATTAACCGCTTCACTATATCACTATAAAATATATATCTATTAATCTCTGACTTTTGTACAATTAACTAGTAGGACTCGACACCACAACTCAAACCCTACAGAGAATCTCAATCCGACAATCTTTAGCGCGGATTTTGATATTTTGGCTACATTTAGACGATTCTATTCAGCTTAGGAAGGACCTCTAGCAATAATATGGCTTCCACACATCTCAACCAACCCTTTTTACTACCACAGATCCTTCCTAAGCTCCATAATATCGTCTGAAGTAACTATTATCCTGCTCTTCCCTGCTGGACAAGGGGTCAGCAGAGAGAATATATACAGTAGCAGTTTACTCCGAGAAGAATCTGTCTTTGACACTTTAGCTGAGAATATAATATTGACACGACTGAAAAGTGGTTTAAGGGGAGATGGGCTTCAAAGTAGTGGCTTTATTTGGAATTATATCCCATCCACCACCACCCGCTCCGACTGGTGATCACATAGCTAGATACCATACACACAAACACCTCACACAATCGGGTAACCTCTTCATCCTCAATGACATCCATCAATATACCCATACTCCCCACCAAGCCCTCTACGACCCATCATCTAGGGGCTGTTCGGCCAGGCAGCTTAGGGAACAACAACAACAACAACAACAACAACAACAACACCAACACCTCACACAGCCAGTATTTCTCATCCAGACCCATTAGGAGTTGACAGGTGATGGCTGGTAGGTTCTATTATAGGCACTCAGAGTCTCCATGGCAACCAAAAACTATAGTATTTACATGATATGGCCTTCGATGCTACCCAGTGCCACAAAGTTCTTAACCCCTTCGGTACCGGCATCGTCTTATTAACTTTATTCTGGGTAATATTAGACGATTTTATTCAGTTTAAAAGGGGCCTCCAGCAATTAACAGGCTTCGAACTATCTCACTGAACCCTTTTTACTACCACAAATCCTTCTTAAACTACACAAACTCGTCTAAATGTAGGTAGAATAAGATACAAAATACGTCGCCGGTATAGAAGGGGTTAATATACATGCCTCTCTAATGTCAACAATACTTAAGGGGGGTGGCCTGCATTTGTTTTCTCTCTGGGACGTATCCATTCGGCCCCATTCAGCCTACTGTTTTAAGACGTTTATCCCCATCCAGGTATCAATTTATACCTGGCGGGCTATAGCGAGCCACCATATTTTGGATAATGAGTTAAGACTGCTGGCTAAATTTGTACATTTTTCGATAGAAACAAATTTCCGGCGAAGCCACTGGCTCGCTATGGCTCGCCAGGAAGAAATCGACACCTGGATGGGGATAAACGTCTTAAAACAGTTGGCTGAATGGGGACGAATGGATACAAGCCAGAGAAAGAGAAAAGTAGAGAAAGATAAAAAAAAACAGGTGACCCCCTTAAAGTCACTACTTCATTAATTTCAAAATTATATTTTGCTAAAGCGTTATTTCCACATAGCAATTTGTATAAGTTCTTTTGCCTTTACATTGTGTCGTCCCTGTTTTGGTTTGTCTATTTTGCAAGTTTTACATCATAATAATCACTACATAAAAGTCACCACTCCAGAATCAGTCTTTCCCTCTTCCTATGACTTAGATTGCTTCAAACTCTGTGTGTCCAGGTAATTTGGCTTGAACGTCTCTTGATTTTGGCCCTGTCTCTCTTTCAACTCTGGGGGAGGTACTCACCACAGGCAGTTCTGCCTTTAGTTTCCCCCATCTGTCCTAATTACATCACCTTAACCCCTTCTGTACCGGCGACGTCTTTTTAATTTTATTCTGGCTAGTATTAGACGATGTTATTCAATTTCAAAAAGGCCCCCAGCAATTATCAGGCTTCGAACTATCTCACTTAACCCTTTTTGCTACCACAGATCCTTCATAAACTGCATAAAATTGTCTAAATATACCTAGAATAAAATGAAAAGGCCGTTGCCGGTACAGAAGGGGTTAAAAATCACAATAGCCAACACTGTCATCCTAATGTTACTCAAGACATGAACCCTAACCTAAATAACCCATGTGGTGTCATTACAAAAATAAAGTGATGATTAACTCTTTCAATACGGGTCCTATCCAGAGTGAGGTTTGGTATCCTCTACCCAACCATAGCAGTTTCTGTCTGTCTCTTTTACTGTCCTATTTTTCCTTCTGCAGGCAAGAGGCTAGGAATCCTCCTCCCCTTGTATAATTATCCTACTCATCGAGACAAACTAAGGGGCGAGGGAACGCGAAAGTGGTCCCGGACCCTGAGAATTTGAACCCTTGAATGTTGTTTCTGTTCGGGCTCTGTCTCGAGTCGGCCACCTCCAGCAATGGGGTATGTGACTGAGTATATACATACATACATACAAGACGATTTTGTGGTGTTTAAAATGGGTCTGTGGTAGTTAAAGGGTAATTTGAGATAGTTTGTAGTTTTTGAATGGCTAGAGGTCCTTCCTAAGCCGAATGAAATCGCCGCGTTGGTCGAGTGGAGAGCACACTCACGTGTGAATCTGCTTGACCTGGTTTCGATCCCAGCCAAGGCGGACATATTTAGTGGGTGTGGTAGTATGTCCTAGCGTGTTTCACATGCTATCTCAAAACAATCTTCCGCTCGTCGTAAGAGGGCTACGACTGAGCCACTTCATACGCAGCTTTCAAGCAATTTACATCTTACACACTCAATCAGGCACATGTCATTATTTCCAGATAGAATAGCCATAATATGCAGTTAGGATCAAGTATATTCTAACCATTTAAATATATATAAACTTGTAAAATATCCGAGGCATTTGAGTTCATATACAGTAGTTCATTGCACTACTTTATCTTTGAGTTTGATAGTTTGTTAATATGGGTACGATAATCATTTGGGGGTGGGGGGGTTCCAGAATTATCATATGAGAATTATAATTCAGTAAAATACTATACTCTCCATCTGAGATCAAATAAATGAAGCTTGCATTGATGAAGTCTATACTATACTCGGTTTCATTTCATCTGACGGTAAATTGAATCCCTTAGCAACGGATTTCACGATAACTGACGGAAAAATAAGAAACTATAGTACCATGTCTCTGCTTCATATTGGTGCTACGTTTTCATGTTTAACAACAACTCTCGCGCTACGTTTTCATATTTAACAACTTTCGCTACAAAACCTGCGTAATAGCGGAGTTATCGAGCTGAAGACATAGCATTTTACCGCCAGCTGGATAAAAACAGTACAGTATACTAGGCACATACTTATTTGAAGTTTCTTTGCTCTCCGTGTTAAGAATCGAGCAAGGGCATGATCACAGGACAGCAGAGATGTATCTTACATCTCCCACTTAGCTTATTTTTACCTTTATAGTATATAGGAAAGCAAGTTGATAGATTGATTGATAGATAGATAGATAGATAGATAGATAGATAGAGATAGATAGATAGAGATAGATAGATAGATAGAAGTTGATAGTACGGTACGGTATATACATCTATAAATGATATTCAAATTCCACCACTGCTACCATTAGAAACAAACTTGATAGATAGATAGATAGATAGAAGTTGATAGTACAGTACAGTATGTACAGTACCGGTACATCTATAAATTATATTCTTATTCCACCACTGGTACCATTAGAAACAATCAAATTATCTTTACATGAGGCTGATCCATTATGACAAGTGGATGAATTAGGTGGAAGGAAAACACAGGAAAGAGATTGAATTGACCACTTGCGAGTTTCAGGCTATAAGGAAGTTGTTTCTGTAGACATCGATATACAGTATAGCAGAATTACCAACTAAAATACCTATTATAGTGCATTTATAAACACATAAATTCAAATCCAACATCATTTCTATCCATCAGAGCCCTAAATTATTATTGCATTTCTGTTTAATGCCGGTTTACTGCTCCAACTTCCTTATAGCCTGAAACTCGCAAGTGGTCAATTCTTTATTTGTCTTATGTTTCGGGCTAGGCAAAACCCATCTTCAGAAAGAATGAAGATGGGTTCTGCGTAGCCCGAAACGTAAGAGAAATACAGAATTCAAGCTCTTCCCTGTGTTCCCCTTCCACCTAATTCATTATCTTTACATCTTGCATATTTCTTCCTTACTAGAATACTTGTGATAGAAAAATCTTGATGAGAAATCGGCTGAGACATGGATGTAAAGTCAAAATCACTAGTTCCTTCACAACTTTGCTGTCGAACCAAGCCAATTGAGCTTTAACATCTTAGGGGCACCGTATCTCCACCGACTTGCGGTCTCTTTTACTCGTATGTTGGTAGGTAATTTAAGGCCCAAACCATCAAGCCTTGGCTGTACCAATGACGAATGAACACTATAAAACGGGAGATTGCAAAGTGATCAAAAGAAAATGAGTCGAGTGGAAATAGAAAATGGGATAAGAGGTTGGGGCTAGGCTTAGGTGGTGAGTTTGGAAGAGAATGAGATTTACTGAATTAAGTTAAATTATTATATAAGAATGGAAATAATGAAGGACAAAAGGAAAAGGACAAAAAGAGCTGAGAATAAACATAGTAAAAGGGTTAAAGAAAGGTATTAAAAGGAGACCAGTAAGATGAATCAAATTGTATATATATATATATGATTTACAGGAATGACAAAGGGATACTGAATATAAACTTGAGTTTATATTTCTATGCGAGAGATGGTGATGTGATAATATGAATATAAAATTAGAAGAGATTTTATGACTTTAACCCCTTCTGTACCGGCAACGTTAATTTAATTTAATTCTAGGTATATTTAAACAATTTTATGAAGCTTAGGAAGAATATATGATAGCTAAAAGGATTAATTTAGTAGTTTGTAGCCTTTTAATGAGTAGACGGGGTTCCTAAGCTGTACAAAATTGTCTAATAGTTGCCAGAATATAATGAAAAGCACATCACTGGTACAGAAGGGGTTAATCAACTAGGGGCAAAAGGATAGAATACAAATAGCATGATGAATAACATGATATAAAAAAGATGTTGGAGTTATATCAGACTTACAAACTGGAGCAGTCAGGGGTAAAAATAACACGACCTGAGTGACAGAACAGAAAACGGGTGGAAAGAAGAACTACTATAATTTGAAGAATAAAAGGAATAAGTTTGAGTTAGGAATGACAATGGTTAGGTATCAGAGGCTGGAGGTGGACTATATGAGCTTTGGTGAGACGGGTGTGAGACAGTGAGACAAGGAGAGGGGCAAGGAGAGACAGTGAGACAACAGGAGATGAGAGTGAGTGAAACGAGAGGAGAGGCGACAGGAGACAGTGAAATAAAATAGTGAGAGGAAAGATAGTAAGACAGGAAGAGACAGTGAGAAAAGAGGACATAGGACAAGGGGTGAGATGAAAAAGACAGTGAAGAAAAAATAGACAGCGAGACGAAAAGAGACAGTAAGACGAGAGTTGGGCACGCCGGGTGAACGCCAGGCAGCGTGGGGTCACCTTGCGTCAGGCGTCTCTATGTGGATCTGCAAGTTAGAGAACCTCGTGTTAATATATTTGGTGGGGAGCTGTTTTCAAGTTTCCTATTCCATATTACCAGTTCCGTATTCTAACCAGTAATCTATTTTAGTAATTTCACTTCAACACCAAACACCTTCCAATGAAATTAATGAAAGCATGTGATCCACCCGGATTCGAACCTGGGTTACCACACACATATTTTAAACACGAACTATTACACCATCAAGACGGTTATAAGTACAGCACATGACTACGATTAATATCCATTTATCGAATACTGGATATTAATCTAACCATGTACAGTACTTTACTCAACTGCACCATGTACAGAATAGCCTAATGGTTAAGTGAGAGGAAACTATATACATGGGCCACAGATCACCAGTTCATACACACAAACATACAATGGTCTCGAGTCGGCTACCCTAAAAAAAAAAAAAAAAAAAAAAGATATGTGCCAGAGTATATAGATAGATATATAGAAAATTTACACCCAAACAATCATATAGATAATATAGATAGATAGTATATAGATAGATAGATAACTCACCTCACTAAGTATAGCCCAGTTGTCACTCTCTACGTGGACATTGAGCCGGAGAGTCTTGATGTCTCCCAGGTTCTCCTCAATACTGCCAGACGCCACCCCGGTGTCGTCAAACTCTCCTAAGGGGAAACATGTATATTAAATTGAAAATTATGGCTTGTTAGGAAATGTATTAGTTACAAAATTTTATGAAAATACAGCACAACATATGGCTTTTTGGCAAATAATTTGTTACAAAATCTACTGTTCTGATAACTACAGCAAGAACATCTACTTTGATGCCTTTGAACATGTGGTGAGTTTTTAGACTTCATCCATGACTATTTTATACTTTCCCCATGCCAACTCGGCTAGTGATACAATTTTTAATCGTCCTGGTACAACTATTAAATGAATTAATAGACCAAAAAAATTGCCCATCTCCCCCTAATATACATGCAATAAATATTTACAAGAAGATAATGCCCATTTCACATTCATCATTACCAAAGCTGCAGAAGTTCATGGTAAGAAGGTGAATACAAAGCGATCACACACTTTGGCTTTCAACAACTGCATTGGGCACCTGCTCCATGAAGCCAATATTTGTTCTAAGGGCTAAAAGACCTAAGCCATGGATGGGCATAATATGAAGGAACTTAACCCCTTCTGTACCGGCGGCGTCTTTTGAATTTTCTTCTAGCGATATTTAGACGATTCAGTTTAAGAAGGATCTGAGGTAGTTATTAGTGTTACGTGAGATAGTCTGTAGCCGTTTAATTGTTAGAGATCCCTCCTAAACTCAATAACATCGTCTAATAATAGTCAGAATAAAGTTAAAAAGACGTTGCCGGTACAGAAGGGGTTAACATATACTGGCTGCAGAACAGATAATAGGACGTACCAACAATGAGGTAGCCATCTTTTGTAGTCTTGAGATTAGGATGTGATTGTGGTGATATTGGCTTGACTGGGTCAACTTCCACGCTGGTGTTGTACAGACGATCGGATGGATGCTCTACATTGCCGCTGCGGAACAGGTACCTGGGACAAAGTAAGATAGTCAACTACAGTATAACTCAACATACGGTACTACAAATACTGTACAATTGCCTGCAGTGAAGGGTGATACAAATTTAATTGAATAATTGTGACACGCTTACTGTTTTAAACATTCCCCTTATACACATGCATGCATCAGTGTTTTCCTTTGTTCAGTGTTCATTATCTTAAGTTTAGCATATAGTAAAGTAGCCTACCATCTATTTGTACAGGCACCCTAGGGTGACTCCTTAGACAGAGGAAATTATAGGGGTTTGAAAATGCTCGACCAAGTCAATGAAAGATCTTTGAATGCATGATTAGGAAAAGTTTTGCCATCAGCGACATGCAGTTTGGATTTATGCCGGGACATGGCACAACTGATGCTATCTTCATTCTTAGGTAACTGCAAGAGAGGTTCTTAGAGAAGAACAGGGAGTCATAACTAGTTTTTGTAGAACTGGAGAAGACCTTTGACCTGGTGCCAAGGGAAGTAATGCAGTGGGCTATGAGAAAATCTGGAGTAGAAGAATGGTTGGTGCATGTGATAATGAGAATGTATGAGGGGTCACGGGCAGCAGTTAGAGTGAATGGGGTTCTGAGCGAAGAGTTCCCAGTGAAAGTTGGAGTTCACCAAGGTTCAGTGCTGAGCCCATTACTGTTTTTTCTGGTCCTGGAGGCTCTGTCAAGGGACTCTGGGACAGGACTCCCATGGGAGTAGTTATATGCAGATGACCTAGTTCTTATTGCAGATAGTGCGCAGGAAGCAGAGGCAAAGTTCAAAAGATGGAGGGAGGGTATGGCAACCAAGGGTCTAAGAGTTAACATAGAAAAAACAAAGGTCCTGATTAGTGGAGTAGGGCGTGGAACTATGGAAAGAAGCGGCGACTTTCCATGCGCAGTATGTGGTAAGGGGGTGGGAAGTAACTCAATTCAATGTTGCGTCTGTAATGACTGGGTACACAAGAGATGTAGTAGGGCTAGAGGACCTTTGACGAGAATCATAGACTTTGAATGTGCAGTGTGCAAGGGACAACTTGTGTTAGAACCGGTCTTCGGCCGGGACATTTTTTCTATCGAAAAATGTACAAATTTATCTTGAAGGACGGTCTTGGTGGGTGTTTTCTTAAGCTTGATAGAGATCTAGGGATGAAATTAAAAAACAAAACAATAGAAAGCTAAATAATTGAGCAAATATATACGCCAATCACCATTCAAGTTCAAATCTCCCCTCAACTGACTACTTGCGAGTTTCAGGCTATAAGGAAGTTGGAGCTATAAACATCGCTATTAACCCGGCAAGTGCGGATCTCCTCATAAGAGTTTTACCGGTGCGCTGCGGATCTCCTCATATAATCCAAGGCCTAAAAAAAAAACATTTAAATCAGCCCAGTATATATATATATTTTTTTTTATTGCCCCTTGGTCATGCCAAATATCACTCCTCCACATCCCCTCCTTCCACCCTTCCTCCCCCCCCCCCCCCTTTCAATTATCACCTATTCTCCCTGTTATTCCCTTATTCTTAGGTATATTTTCGTGCTAACATTAGCGAGTTGCTAGCAGGGCGTGGTCATCTGTGTTACCAAGCGTGGGAAAGAGTGAGAGAGAGACTACCACGCAACAGTGTCTCTCCAGCCGTCGTGCTGGCTGGCAGGCTGCCTCAGCCATAAGTTATGTAACTCCCGGCCTCTATCGCCGATTTTGACCATCCAAACGCTGTTTCCACTTGTTTTATTGTTGTAACAGGTTAATACCTTTATAATCAACGTAAAATAGGCGCATATGGATAAGTATTAATTATATTTATGGTACGATGACGATTTGAGTTTAGGAAACAGTCTAAATACCTCCGCACAGGGAGGGGTGGCCAATACCCCACCTACGCAGCGGAGAGGTTAAACAGAAAAACAATAATAGTGTAGGCTTATGATGGGCAAAATGTACGTTGAATTGAGTTTTATGTATTTATAATTGCACTACAACCGTATTTTAGCTGGTAATTCTCCTAAATATCGATGTATACAGCTCCAACTTCCTTATAGCCTGAAACTCTCAAGTGGTCAATACTACTGAATAGCACCTTACCCCTTGAGTGTAACGGGGGGCTGGAAGTGGAAGAGGAAGGTGTCGCCCTGCTGCGGAAGGAGGCCCCAGAAGTAGGACTCCCCCTTGTAGGCGCGGTGGAGGGTGTACGTCTTGTAAGGCTTGATCTTGGTCTCCACAATGGCCACCGGGTTGTCGTGGGGGAAGAACAGCTGGATTTTGCCAAACTGCTTGTCCTGGGAGATAAGAATTAGCAGGTTGAGGTATGAAAATAGTAAACTCATTCTGGAAAATAGAAAATAAGAAAAGTTGTATTATTATTTTTTGTTTTTGTTTTTAAAGAATGAGCAAAGAGACTAAAACTACGTTCTCTGTGGATGAAGCAGTCTTTAAACTTGTATGTATGTATGTAATGTATGTATGTATGTATGTACAGTATGTGTAAGTATGAAAATAACGAGCCTGCAATTTACGAGGAACCGGCTTTTTCTACCAAAACATGCACAAATTTATCTCGAAGGGTGGTCTTGGGTGCATTTTTTTAAGCTTGATGGAAGTTTATGGAGGAAACTATATAAATAATAAATTAATATTTTATATAAATAAATAAAAACCTCCCTTTAACCCTTTAACTGAGGGAACCGTTCAGGAATGACATGGCAATTTACTGCAATTTAAAGCCCATTAACCCTTCCTCCCCGGGCTGTCTTACCCAATGACGGTCGCCCCTACCCGGGCGAAATGGCTGAAAAACGTCTAGGCCTAGGCTACCGTATTTATGTTTATTTTCACTGCTAGAACTTTCCCACTCATCTATAATCGTAGTGTGGTTTTCAATCTGTATTTTGGCATTGAGTAGAGCTCTGTAAGTCAACTGGTTCAGTTGTGATGACGATTTCAGTGGAGCCAATATTGCAGAGATGTTGCCAATATGGGGGCTTTTCAGACACTAATTTTGTCATGACGTCACAACAATAACATTGAGGAGTCTTCTCCTTCTTGTTTTCGGAGGTGCGGTGACGAACGCTTGGGTTTGTTGACATACGTCGTACGCACAGCGTTCAGACCAAGCTTAATTAGGCTATTAAGCTCATGCCTTAGATAAGGCATACCGGGTAGCGGCCCTTCTTTCGTGCTGTCCTTACCTAAGGCAGACCGGGTAGGAAGGGTTAAAGCCTGTGGAGACGAGTGCGAGTGAGCGGGAGCGTGGCAGGCCCCCGTCTGCTCTGCAGCACGTCTGCCGCGACACTGAGAGTCTCACCCCATCTCTCGCGAGATTATGCAGCGCTGCTAAAGGCAAATGTAGTGGGACATAGTTAATAATTAGCGAATATTGCCGATGTCTGTGGTAGCGCTGCGGGTGAACCCCACGCGCTACGAAGCTTGTTCTGGTGTCATATTGAAGCTATTTTCTTTTAGTTTTTGCTTTAAACATTCCATTCCGTTCAGGCATTTGCTTAAGCAATCAAGAGTGCCTGAATGAGCCTTATTATAGCAGAAATATGCCCGCACTGAAAGGGTTAAAGCATACATAGCCATCGCCTTTTAAATTAATAATGATAGTGTAGATGATATAATGAATACTAATATATGATATCTGTATAGGATTATACACCATTTTAGAGTACTGTACTGTGATAAATAACATATGATCCTGAAATTATAGACAATAATCAATAGACAAACAACAGGATCTTCGCTAAAAAATATATATATATATAAATACAACACTAAAGTAAAACCTCATGCATACAATCATGTGTAAGACCAGTTACAAAAACAATAAATTTGTATCCACATTGCTTGGGTAGACCGTATGCAAAACACAAGAACAGGAACATTTGTGCTGAGTGAATATATATATGTATATATAAGAGTGCAGAACTCATATATTTTATCATTCCAGTGTGTCATTTTCCTAGGCAAATAACAAAATAAGAGTAACTTGTAATAAGGGGAAAGAGGAGTGTGTGGTAACCACCGAGGAATATGTCTTCTAAGCGTAGTAGGGAAGGTATACAGTAGGGTAGTGATTGAGAGAGTGAGAGTGAGAACGGAGAAATGGATAGGCGTCAAGCAGGGAGGTTTTAGGAAGGGAAGAGGATGTGTAGATCAGATTTTTACCCTGAATTGTGTTGTGGAGAAGTATCTGGAGAAGAAACAAAAGGTGTATGTTGCCTTTATGGACTTGGAGAAGGCCTATGACAGAGTGGATAGAGAAGGTTTGTGGAAAGTACTTAGAATATACGGAGTAGAGGGCAAGTTGCTGAAAGCAGTGAAGAGCATGTATGAGGGTGCAAAGGCGGCAGTACGTGTGGAGAGTGAGCAGAGCGAGTTCTTTGACCTGAATGTTGGTTTGAAACAGGGGTGTGTGATGTCCCCGTGGTTGTTTACTGTATATATGGATGGAGTCATGAAAGAAATACTATCAAGAGCAGTGAATGTTGGTGTATCGCTGAAAAGGGAGGGAATTGAGTGGAAGCTACCTATACTGCTGTTTGCGGATGATACAGTTCTGATGAGTGATAATGAATGGGAGTTGCAGGGTCTGGTAAATGAGTTTGGAACAGTGTGCGAAAAACGGAATTTGAAGGTAAATACGGGGAAGAGCAAGGTTATGGTCTTCGAAAGGGGTGAAGTCACAGAGTGTGAGGTGAAGCTGAACGGTCAGGCTATGGAGATCGTCAACTCTTTTAAGTATCTGGGCAGTGTGTTGAGTAAAGATGGGACTATGGATGAAGAGGTGCGGGAGAGGGTACAACAGGGGAAGAGGGTTGTAGGAACGCTAAAAGCAGTAACAAGAAATAGGGTGGTCAGTATGGAAGTGAAGAAGTCCTTGCATGACAGTGTGGTAATCCCGACACTGACTTACGGAAGCGAAGCATGGACGTTGGTTGAGAGACTCAGACCAAGAGTGAGAGCAGTGGAAATGAATTACTTAAGGAGTGCGTGCGGAGTTACATGGAGGGATAGAAAGACTAATGAGGAAGTAAGAAGGAGGTGTGGTGTGGAGGTAGATGTGCTGGAAAGTGTGAAAAGGAACAACTTGAGATGGTTCGGCCATATGGAACGTATGGAAAGCGAGAGAATGACTAAGAGGGTGTACGAGAGCGAGGTGGAGGGACAGAGGGGGAGAGGTAGACCGAATATGAGGTGGAAGGATGGAGTGAGGAACTACATGAACGAAGGCGGTGCTGGTTGGGGGGAGGGGCGTCGACTGACTGGGGACAGAGGTGCATGGGGGCGGTTCGTTCGTGGCCACCCCTTCGGGGATCACGGCGTCAGGCAATAGATAGATAGATAGATAGAACTTGTAATAAAGCAATAATGTACATACAGTTGTAGTAATAACTCATGAAACTGCCATACCCATAGCTTACTCTGACTGTTCCTTTTACTTATATATTTTCTAGATCTCAAGTGACGGCATCTCTTCCGTGGATTGACCTCCCAATCTACCAAGATTGGAAGCCAAAGCGTCACATTTTTCCTTTGCCCCTCAACTTTCTCTTCATAATTGCTGAGGGGCACAGGGCCCTGGGTGGGGCTTTGGTTTCCCGGGCGTTTCCTCACCCTCCCCAGCTCCCCGCCATGGAGTGGCTTCGGTCACCCAGACTTTATTGTGGTCGGCAGGAAGGGTTCTGTGGGGGCGCTCGGTTATGGCCTTGGCCTTGCTCGGGGCCTTGGGGCTGTTCGGCCAGGCAGCTTGGGGAACAGCAACAACAACAACTCATGAAACGCCTTCACAAATTCAACTTGACATTTTTTCTCTAGGTATACAGTAATATATATTTACTTATCATGCCAAAACAATCATCATCATCATCATCAATCTGACGCCCCGCTTATAGAGGAAGCGCCCCAAAAGGAATGGCCATGGCAGAAACTGTCTCCAGGCTCCCAGACATGCCTCCACTAAGTGGATTATGACCCTTAGCACTGAGATAGCAGACCCAGAGCAGTCCCTCACCCGGATGGCAGTTCCACCACTGTTTTGCTATGTTATTTACCCCAGTAGGGCCCTGGCTAGAAGCTAGAATTGCTCTTTGTGTAACCGAGGCACAAAAAATAACAGCAAAGAAGTACAGTACTTCCCTGAACGACTGGTGAACTACTACTGTCTTCGTGGTGCAATGCATAAGTGTGTTGATTTTCGGTGTGAGCATCCTGGGTTCGAATCCCTGGACTACCACATGTGTTTGTTAATTTCATTAATCGAGTTTAGGAGTAAAGTTGGTTACTGGAGAGAACATAATAACTACTACTACTACTACTACTTATACTTTGATAACACTATCAATCCGATAACTTTCTTTATATTTATAATATATTTAGCATATGAAGGGCTTCTCGGAACCAGCATTATATATTCAGCATATGAAGGGCCTCTCGGAATCAGAATTAAGTTTAAATTAAATAATACTCTATGACAGTGAGCAGTCTTTCATCAGTTCAATTAAACTTTCTAAAGGTAGCCAATGTATAATATATGGTAACAATATTTTTAACATCGTTCTTAACACCAATAACCCCCCAAATGAAATAAATTAAAGCATGTGATCCTTCCAATACAGTACAGTAGTATTAACCCCTTCTGTACCGGCGATGTTTTCTTAATTATATCCTAGCTACAATTAGACGATTATATTCAATTTAAAAATGGCCACCAGCAGTTAACACGCTTCAAACTATCACACTTAACCCATTTTACTACCACAGATCCTTCTAAAACTGCACAAAATCGTCTAAATATAGCTAGAAGGAAATTGAAAAGACGTCGCCGGTACAGTAGGGGGTTAAAAACAAAATATCAGATTAAAAATATTAAAGTGATAAATATTTAATGTCTCATATACAGTATATGTGTGTTGTGCTTTGGGGGAGACACCCGTACAGGTAGCCTGCCTTTTGTCTCCTTCATACACATAGAAGAAAAAAAATACTTAGGTATTGTAATGTTGTTGTTGTTGTTGTTGTTCCCTAAGCTGCCTGGCCGAACAGCCCCGAGTCCCTGAGAAAGGCCATGGCCACGATCGGGCTTTCCCACAGAGCTCTCATTGAGTGTAGATTGTGTTGTTGGCGTAAGTGGTTGTGTGAAATGCAGTCTTCTATGATGTGTTTAATGGTATGGGGTGCTGTGTTACATCCCGGGCAGGCGTCGACAACGGAGTCATCCAGTCTCTTCTGATAGCTCAGGAGAGCTGGATGGTGTCCGCATCTCAGCCTGGCCAGGTGGACTCTGTCCTCGCGAGGAAGGGAGGATTCGGAAGGATGGATTTCGGGAGGTCGTGCATGCAGCTGTGTGTTGTCTGTGAGTGAGTGGATGGATCGGTGAGAGATATGAGTATGGATGTGCTTCTGGAAGTTGGTTCGGGGTGGGCAGGGAGGGAGAGAGGACAATAATTGTGTGTGATACCGTGTGCTGGGTGTTGTTTTGATATTTCTTGGTGTCTGTGGGTGTGTTGCCATGTAGTTTAGTGGGTGGTCTTGGTTCGTGGAGGCTGCTGCCAGGAATTGAGTGCCTCTCATGTCCAGATGGTCTTTGACTTTGAGGATTTTGGTTTCTTGATGTAGGTGATCTGTGGGTGCAGTAGCTGTGCAGCCTGTAATGATCTTCAGGGCTTTGTTTTGAATAGTCTGTAAGGTCTTATGATGTGTTTCAGCTAGGTTAGAAGCCCAGGCTGGGCTTGCGTATTCCATCACTGATCTTATGTATTGTTTATATACTGTGGTGGTAGTTTCTTTGTTGTGTCCAAATTTTGTGTGAGCAAGTGACCTGAGGGCGTTAAGTCTGGGTGTCAGTTTCTTTTTAATGTTTGTGGTGTGCTGTTTGAATGTCATATGAGTATCATATGTTACTCCTAGGATTTTGGGTGTGTGTGTATGTGTTAGGGGTGTGTTGTTTATGGTGAGTTGAGGGATGTATTCGTGTTCTCCTGTCCAACTTGTGAGCAGGGTTGCGGTGGATTTGGCTGGGGCTAGATTAAGTCTGTTTGTAGTGCACCAGCCATGTAGTGTGTTGAGATAGGGTTGAAGGAGATCTGTTGCTCTTTTTGGGTCATGGTGTGTGCATGTGAGTGTTATGTCATCTGCATAGGAGGCTAAGTTTATTTGGGGCGTATTGGGTGTAGTTATATCGTGCATGTACAGATTAAAGAGTGCGGGCGATAGGACGGATCCTTGTGGGACTCCGTTTGGAAAGTTTCTGATTTTAGATGACTGACCGGCAAAAGATACGTGTGCACATCTGCCTGCTAGGAAGTTGGCCAGCCACCGTTTTGTGTTGTTGTGCATGTTTGTGTTGTAGATTTTGTTTGTTAGGTTGTGGCGGGGGATGGCATCGAAGGCTTTACTAATGTCGAGTGTGGCTAATAGTGATCTGTGTGGTGGTCTAGCTGAATTGATGCCGTCGAAAGCTCTTTGTGTAAGGTCTGTGAGAAGAGTGTTTGTGGAGTGCAGTGGCCTAAAGCCATGTTGTGTTGGAGCTAGGGGTAGGTCAGGTGTAATTAGTTGTAATACTAGGCGTTCCATGACTTTGGAGGGGGAGCAAAGGAGTGTGATGGGGCGGTGCGAGGAGGGTAGCGTGGGGTCTTTGTTGGGTTTGGGGAAAGTGATGATGATACCATGCTTCCAAATGTCTGGTATTGTGTTGTGTGAATAGCTGTAGTTTGATATGTTAGTGAGTGCTTGTATGCCTTGTGGTCCCAGGTGTCTGAGGTGTATGTTGCTTATGTTGTCTAGGCCACAGGCGGGTGAGTGCTTGAGATTGTTGATGATATGCTTTGTCTGGTGATTGGTGAAGGGTGTATAGTCAGGGTCTGTGGGGAATTGTCTCTTACGTCGGATGACACGTCGGTCGTCTTTGTGAGGTTTTAGGTGGCTGACATGTGAAAAGTGATTGATGAGAGTGTTTGCTTGTTGTTTACATGAAGGAGTAGAGTCTGTTGTTGTGATTGCAGCATGTGATTGTGTTGTGTTGCTGTTGGAAAGTGTGATGCTGTTTAGTGTTTTGTATAGTTTTTTGGGGTTTGTTTTGTGATCAAGTGTTTGTAGGAAGTTATTCCAATTTAGTTTTTGTTGTTCTTGTATTTTGTTGTTAGTTTGGGTGTTGAGTGCTTGAATTTGTTGTGTGATGTCTTGTGTGTGGGGTGCTGGGGAGTGTTTCAGTATGTCACGTTGTCTGATGAGGTTTTGAATTTCTGGTGTGAAGTTGGGGTTGTGTCTTTTTCTGTTACCTCTTGGAATGTGTTTCTTGTCAGCGTTTTGGATAGTTTTATTGAGTATGTGTACAGCATTGTTGATGTTAGTGATGGGTGTACTGTTTAGAGTTGTGAAGTGTTGTTCTGTCTCATTTGTGAATGCTTCCCAGTTAGCTCTTTTATAATTGGTGTATGTGTGTTTGTGGCTAGCTGGGGTGAGTCTGGTTTTGGTGGTGATAATGATCGGGAGGTGGTCAGAGCCTAAGGTTCTGACCACCCTCCAGGATGTTGTGGGGGCGAGTTCTGGGGAGCAAAAGGTGATGTCTGGAGATGATGGGTTATAGAGGGCTTGGTGAGGAATATGGGTATGTTGATGGATGTCGTTAAGGATGATGAGGTTATCGGTTTGGTTTTGTAGTACCAGCCCTCTGTCTGTGTCGGGGTTGTCGACAAACCAGGCCGACGTCTTGGCGTTGAAGTCACCACCCAGGATGATGTGTGGGGTGTGTGGGGTGTTTGTGATGTGTTGTAAGTGTGGTCTGTATTCATTTGGTACTGTAGGGGATGTTTGGGGAGGGATGTATGTGTTTATGATGGTTATGTTGGAGTTGTTGCCAGTGCGTATTTTAATTGACTGTATTTCTGTTGTGTTATCATTTGGGGGGAGGAGTGATTTGGTTTGTACACTGGTTACTATGTATGATATTTCTTTGTGTACCAGGGTGATGAGTCCACCGCCCCCGCCGACAGCCCGGTCTTGTCTGATGGTGGTGAAATTATGAAATGTGGGTGTTTTTTGTGTTGTGCGGAGTTTTGTTTCTTGTAAGATGGCAATGTGTATGTTGTGTTGTTTGATGAAGTGTGAGAGTTCGTGTTTCTTTGTGTTGATGCCATCTATGTTCAGTTGAAGAATGTTAATGTTATGTGCACGATGTATGTTGGGTGCTGCTGCACGAGGATGGGGTGGGGGTGGGGGTGATGGGGGGTGGGGGTGAGGGAGGGGCTGGGGGTTGGGATGGGTGAGGTGGGGGTGGGGATTGGGGAGCAGGAGATGGGGGTTGGAATGGATTAGGATGGGGTGTGGTGTGTTGAGTTGAGGATGTGGATGGTATGGGAAGGTTAGGTGGGTTAGGGAGGAGAGGTGGACGGGTTTTAGGGGGGGGAGTGGATGATATGGGAAGGTTAGGTGGGTTGGGGAGGAGAGGTGGACGGGTTTTAGGCGAGGTATTGTAATGTAATAAAGCATAGTGGTGATAGTATTAAAACCCAACTCAAATCAGTGATCACAGTTCATATCCCAATGGTTGTGGTGGCCAACACACACAACGGCAACTACCTTCTTCCTCGTGGTTGACCTTGGCTGCTTCCCATCCGGTATACCTATGGCACTTTTGTCCTGAAAGCCAGTGTGTGGTGCCTGGGTTATAAATGTAATAATCGCTTCTCTGACCTCGTAAATCAGATGACATTCATTTCTGTTTATCATTACAGCTTCTTGCAAGTTATATTTTTAACATATAAAGGGCCTGTAACAGTTGTAGAAATGATTGGCCAGCCCATTAACCCTCCAGCCCCGGCTATGTATTATATATATATTTCCCGAAATCTGGGGGTTTTGGCCAAAAAACTTCTACGCCTAGGCTACCGCATCTTTACATACATACATACATAAAATTTTAAGACTGAGTGTTCCACACATCAGTGCAGTTTCAGTCTCTTGTCCTAATGGCGGCATTCCAGGCAACCCTGTTAAGGGCTGCTTCACTTGTCAAGTTCTTGGATTTGAGATCGGCGCGTATAGTCCGATCCCAGCTCTTCCTCGGTCCACCCCTTGGTGAAGCTCCCTCCACAATCACAGACCTGCATTTTTTCACCCAATTTTGTTCATCCATTCTCTCCACGTGTCCATACCATCCCAGTCTACTTGTACGCATCACCTCGCTAATACTCTTTATACCTAAACGTCTCCTCAGCTTAACATTTGTTATTCTATCCTGTAGCCTGGCCCCACACATCCATCTCACCGTTCTCATCTCATTACGCTCCATTCTGTTGACATCCTCTACTTTAACGGCCCATGTTTCTGAGGCATACGTCATTGCACTTCTAACACATGAGGCATACACCTTTCCCTTCAGGGGGAGAGGCATTCTTTTCATGGTCAGGATTGGCATCAATTCTCTGAACTTCCCCCAGCCACACCTAATTCTAGCAACAGTGGCAGCCTCGGCCCCACCACCGGCAGAGATGGTATCTCCTAGGTAACAAAACTTGTTCACCAGCTCCAAAGAGTCACTTCCAAAATTCACAGCCACAGGATCATCACTTAACACAAGCTCGCCTTTGCACACTACGCACTCAAATTTCTCTATTTCTGACTTATCCTTCGGCAGGGGCCCCTTTATTCTACTACAGCGCTTACTCCCATGGTGTACCCAACATCGACAGATGCTACATTGAATTGAGTTAACGCCCACTCCCTTTCCACACACTGCACATGGGTATGCACCGCTCTTTTCCACATTGCCTCGTCTCAATCTACAATGCATAACCTTGGTTTTGTTAATATTGACTCTTAAACTCTTGCTCGCCATGCCTTCTCTCCACTCTCTGAATTTGGCCTCAGCATCCTGCATACTGTCAGCTATTAGGACTAAATCGTCTGCATAAAACAGTTCCAACGGGAGTCCGCCTCTAAAAACTCTAGACAGCGCCTCCAAGACCATAATAAAGAGGAAGAGGAAGAACCCTGATGGACTCCAACACGGACTGCGAACTCATCACTCAGTACACCCTTCACCCTCACCGAACTTCGCGAATCCTCATACATCTTCATTATCACACGCACCAGCCACTCTTCCACACCAAGTTTCCTCATAGCCCACTGCACAACATCTCTAGGTACCCTATCAAAGGCCTTCTCCAGGTCCACAAACACAAAGTAAAGATCCCTGCCTTTTAGTAAGTATCTTTCCTGTATCTGCCTGACTATGAAGATAGCATCGGTTGTACCACGTCCTGGCATAAAACCAAACTGCATATCATCAATAGAGATGCTTTGCCTGATCAAACCCTCAAGGACTCTCTCACAGACCTTCATGATTTGGTCAAGCATTTTCAGGCCCCTATAATTTCCTCTATCTAGCGCATCCCCTTTTCCTTTGTATATATTTACTATTACACTTTTGAGCCAATCCTTTGGGATTTTCTCATCTTTAATAATGGTGTTTATCAACTCAGTGACTAAGTTTACACCAATCTCCCCTGAGGCTTTTATCATCTCAGCGACAATGTCGGAGCAACCTGGAGCTTTACCGTCCTTCATTTTATTGATTGCGTCGCTCACTACAGCTGGTGCTATCAAAGGAGGGGGCCCAGATATTGGATTTTCGATACTAAGCTGTTCCTTATCCCATTCAAACTCTACATTTAGCAATCGTTCATAGTGTACCTTCCATGCTTCTCTGATTTCATTTTCTGCATACACAATCTTCCCATTATCATCTCTAACACACTGTTCACCTATAATATCCCTACTGTCATTTTTAACTCGCCTAGCTAGGTTGAAGATCCCATTGGGATTGTCAGTGTTACACACTTGTTCGAGGACCAGGTCCTTAATGCGATTTTTAGCATTGTAAATAACTCTTTTGGCAGTTCGTTTAGCTGCCTGGTATTCCTCCCTGCTGCCTCCTTTCTTCCATGCTTTGAAGCATCTCCTTTTCTCTTTCACAGCATGTTCTACCTCATCGTTCCACCACCAAGAGGTCTTATTCCTGGGGTGACCCTTTGTTTTCCCACAGACTTTGTCAGTGGCAGCGATAAGGCTATGCTTAAGAAAGTTCCATTGGCTATTTACATCGTTAGGCCTAGCTTCCTTATTTCTATTCATTTCCTCCAGTTCATTATGAAACCTATCCCTAACTTCCTTGTCCTTCAGCAGCCACACTTTCCTTTTGGGTATGTAAACCTTCTTGCGCTTAGGATCTCTGTATAAGCTCATGTCGCACACAAGTAGCTTATGCTGGGGGATACATTCTTCGCTCGGGATGACCTTTACATCTCGAACTAGTTTCCAGTCTTTCCTGTTAACCAAGAAGTAATCTATCTGGCTACTGGAGACCCCAGAGTTATATGTGATCAGGTGGCTCTGTCTTTTCTTGAACTTTGTGTTACACACAACCATGTTGAGTGCAACGCAGGACTCCAATATATATTCGCCTTCTAGATATCTCCTTCCGTAACCAATTCCTCCATGTACCCCCTCGTATCCATCTGCAGATGCTCCCACGTGACCATTGAGGTCCCCCCCCACGATAGTTATTTCGTTCTCCGAGAGGCCTGAAATGACACTGACGGTGTCATTCCAGAAGTCCTCTTTTATCTCTTTCTGTAAACCAGCCTGTGGGGCATATGCAGATATCACATTCAGAATTCTTTCACCAACTTTCAACTTCAAAACAATCAGCCTTTCACTAACTCTCGTAATCTGAAGCACACTTTCCGCCAGCTCTTCAGCCACCAGAACACCCACTCCTCCTTTCGCTTTATCAGTCTCCACACCCATCCAGTATATCCTATATCTTTTCCTCCTTCCAACAATCCACTGTACCCCATGCCTCTTCCAGAGTGTTTCCTGGGTACAGCAGACGTCCACTCGCCTCCTCTCACACATCTCAGCCACTTCATTCGCACGCAGATTCAAACTACCAACATTCACACTAGCAAGTCTGAGTTTGTGGGGGGCATTTGTCATTGTCCTGTGCGGTTTTGTTTCATCGGACTTACGTTTATTTTCTTTGATTTTAGTCATAGTTAGGTAGGTTTGGCTGGCAGATGGGCATCACCCCCCCCCATTTGGCTTGCTTCCGCATTCCCGCGCATCCCCAAGCGTAGATGTGTTTCATACCTGTAGAATGGCGTTAAGTAGAGCTCTCTAAGTCAACTGGTTCAGTTGTGATGATGATTTCATTGGAGATAACTTTATAGCAAAAACAGCCACTTTACACTACTTTTCGATACTTAATAACATACAGGCACACACGAATAAGTGACGCACTCCTTCTTGTGGCCGGAGATGCGGGGCGTCGGTCCAGCCGGCACATGCGTCGGACCGACGCCTCGCACACCAAGCTTACAGGCTTGAGCTCATGGGTGTTTAAGAGCCCTTCCGGGTAACTCGGGTGTGTTTTTTATGGGTGTTTAAGAGCCCTTCCGGGTCTGAAGGGTTAAGGGGACGTTATTTTATTAATCTATTTACAGTATATATATTATTTTGTTATTATTACCGGTATAGTGGCACAGTAGTATTTTTCTACAGTGATTATAGTGATTTTGATATGTTCTTTTGTCTTTATATTGAATCGTTCCTGTCTTGGTTTGGCCATGAGCTCATGGCCGAGTGGTTACAGTGCTCAGCTCTCCCAAATATACTTGGAAGTGAGTGGGTTCGAATCCTGGTCAGGATACCTCTCTCCCAACCAGTCCGACATTATCATTAGACCATTGAAGCTGAATAATAAACAACTTTAATTATGCCCAAAGGATAATAATAATTTATTTCATAAATTTTATTTTAGTAAGCGTTGTTTCCACATAGCGATTTTGATCAGTTATTTTGCCTTTATATTGTCTTTGTCCCAGTTTTGGTTTGTTTAGTTTACAAGTTTAAAATTTTAATTAATATCAAATCAATCAGGAGTAGCTGCAAACTATTTAGTGAGTGTGATAGTACGTCCTAGCGTGTTTCAAATGCTCGCACCCAGTTGGGGGATACCTCGACGATGCATAGTCTAATAAACACACACAACAAAGCCATTCCAACAGCTTCCTCTATTTACAACACCCCTTCTCTGCTATCTACACTTTCCCAGCCGTATGGTCTTAGTGTACTGTCTGATGGCGTAAAGGGATTCCAAATGTAAGAGAACGGTGAAATAATGTGCCAAGTTAATATGAACACAGTATAGTGTTGTTGTTGTTGTTGTTGTTGTTCCCTAAGCTGCCTGGCCGAACAGCCCCGAGTCCCTGAGGAAGGCCATGGCCACGATCGGGCTTTCCCACAGAGCTCTCATTGAGTGTAGGTTGTGTTGTTGGCGTAAGTGGTTGTGTGAAATGCAGTCTTCTATGATGTGTTTAATGGTATGGGGTGCTGTGTTACATCCCGGGCAGGCGTCGACAACGGAGTCATCCAGTCTCTTCTGATAGCTCAGGAGAGCTGGATGGTGTCCGCATCTCAGCCTGGCCAGGTGGACTCTGTCCTCGCGAGGGAGGGAGGATTCGGAAGGATGGATTTCGGGAGGTCGTGCATGCAGCTGCGTGTTGTCTGTGAGTGAGTGGATGGATTGGCGAGAGATATGAGTATGGATGTGCTTCTGGAAGTTGGTTCGGGGTGGGCAGGGAGGGAGAGAGGACAATAACTGTGTGTGATACCGTGTGCTGGGTGTTGTTTTGATATTTCTTGGTGTCTGTGGGTGTGTTGCCATGTAGTTTAGTGGGTGGTCTTGGTTCGTGGAGGCTGCTGCCAGGAATTGAGTGCCTCTCATGTCCAGATGGTCTTTGACTTTGAGGATTTTGGTTTCTTGATGTAGATGATCTGTGGGTGCAGTAGCTGTGCAGCCTGTAATGATCTTCAGGGCTTTGTTTTGGATAGTCTGTAAGGTCTTATGATGTGTTTCAGCTAGGTTAGAAGCCCAGGCTGGGCTTGCGTATTCCATTACTGATCTTATGTATTGTTTATATACTGTGGTGGTAGTTTCTTTGTTGTGTCCAAATTTTGTGTGAGCAAGTGACCTGAGGGCGTTAAGTCTGGGTGTCAGTTTCTTTTTAATGTTTGTGGTGTGCTGTTTGAATGTCATATGAGTATCATATGTTACTCCTAGGATTTTGGGTGTGTGTGTATGTGTTAGGGGTGTGTTGTTTATGGTGAGTTGAGGGATGTATTCGTGTTCACCTGTCCAGCTTGTGAGCAGGGTTGCGGTGGATTTGGCTGGGGCTAGATTCAGTCTGTTTGTAGTGCACCAGCCATGTAGTGTGTTGAGATAGGGTTGAAGGAGATCTGTTGCTCTTCTTGGGTCATGGTGTGTGCATGTGAGTGTTATGTCATCTGCATAGGAGGCTAAGTTTATTTGGGGAGTATTGGGTGTAGTTATATCGTGCATGTACAGATTGAAGAGTGCGGGCGATAGGACGGATCCCTGTGGGACTCCGTTTGGAAAGTTTCTGATTTTAGATGACTGACCGGCAAAAGATACGTGTGCACATCTGCCTGCTAGGAAGTTGGCCAGCCACCTTTTTGTGTTGTTGTGCATGTTTGTGTTGTAGATTTTGTTTGTTAGGTTGTGGCGGGGGATGGCATCGAAGGCTTTACTAATGTCGAGTGTGGCTAATAGTGATCTGTGTGGTGGTCTAGCTGAGTTGATGCCGTCAAAAGCTCTTTGTGTAAGGTCTGTGAGAAGAGTGTTTGTGGAGTGCAGTGGCCTAAAGCCATGTTGTGTTGGAGCTAGGGGTAGGTCGGGTGTAATTAGTTGTAATACTAGGCGTTCCATGACTTTGGAGGGGGAGCAAAGGAGTGTGATGGGGCGGTGCGAGGAGGGTAGCGTGGGGTCTTTGTTGGGTTTGGGGAATGTGATGATGATACCATGCTTCCAAATGTCTGGTATTGTGTTGTGTGAATAGCTGTAGTTTGATATGTTAGTGAGTGTTTGTATGCCTTGTGGTCCCAGGTGTCTGAGGTGTATGTTGCTTATGTTGTCTAGGCCACAGGCGGGTGAGTGCTTGAGATTGTTGATGATATGCTTTGTCTGGTGATTGGTGAAGGGTGTATAGTCAGGGTCTGTGGGGAATTGTCTCTTACGTCGGATGACACGTCGGTCGTCTTTGTGAGGTTTTAGGTGGCTGACATGTGAGAAGTGATTGATGAGAGTGTTTGCTTGTTGTTTACATGAAGGAGTAGAGTCTGTTGTTGTGATTGCAGCATGTGATTGTGTTGTGTTGCTGTTGGAAAGTGTGATGCTGTTTAGTGTTTTGTAGAGTTTTTTGGGGTTTGTTTTGTGATCAAGTGTTTGTAGGAAGTTATTCCAATTTAGTTTTTGTTGTTCTTGTATTTTGTTGTTAGTTTGGGTGTTGAGTGCTTGAATTTGTTGTGTGATGTCTTGTGTGTGGGGTGCTGGGGAGTGTTTCAGTGTGTCGCGTTGTCTGATGAGGTTTTGAATTTCTGGTGTGAAGTTGGGGTTGTGTCTTTTTCTGTTACCTCTTGGAATGTGTTTCTTGTCAGCGTTTTGGATAGTTTTATTGAGTATGTGTACAGCATTGTCGATGTTAGTGATGGGTGTACTGTTTAGAGTTGTATAGTGTAATATGTCATGCTTGGTCTAGGTTATATAAAGCAATACAACAGAGAATCATAGAACGGAATTATAACGGGAACCCTTTGACTCCAAAAGGTCCTCTTTATCTCAATTGATTGGTCTAAAGGAAGCTTCAGTATTATATAAAGATATATATTTGATACAGTACATACATACAGTACATACATACATAAATTTAAAGACTGAGTGCTCCACATAGAGTGCGGTTCTGGTCTCATGTCCTAATGGCGGAGCTCCAGGCAGCCCTATTCAGAGCTGCCTCACTTCTCATTTTTTATATTCAAGATCATGATTCAACGTTTCTTGGCTCGAACATTCCTTGATTTTTGCCCCGTCACTATTTCAACTCATGGGGAGGCACTTGTCACATGCCTGGAATTCCGCCACTTAGGGCGTGAGACTGTAACCACACTCTCTGTGGACAAAACGGTCTTAAAATTTGTATTTATGTATGTACTGTATATGTTAAGTCATTCATTATTATCATTCACACAGTCTACTTAGCTTACTTATTCTCTCAGATTTTTTTTTTTTTTTTTCTAATCATTCGTTCTTTCAAGTTTCTAGTTTCTCAGTACTTCAGTTCAGTCATTCTATATGTATCATTCACAATTATCCTTAGTCTCTCCTTTTTTCACCCATTTCTTTTCCGTACCTTGAGTTTCTGCACCTTGCCCTTGAGTGAGGAATGGGTGCCGATGTGTTGGAAGAGGGACGGCTTGTAGTGGATCCAAACGTTATCCTTCGCCTTCTTACAGTGTTTCTGTTTACACCCGGGGGAAACATAAATACAGGTAAGACTATTTAGGAACTCAGTGGTCTGGTTAAACTAATTGTATATAAAATAAAGACTTGAGAGTATAATTATAATCATCTATATATTTCATCATCAGCAGCAGTATATTAACATTACAGTGTACTATTTTATCATAATGATACAAATAGAATATGTATGCTATTCTCAAAAATATAATTGTAATCATCTACTGTATATAAATTATCAGCAGCAGCAGTATATTAATACAGTATTACATTGTACTATTTTGCTATAATGATATTTATGATTTTCTCAAATATAATCATACATTCAATATTGAGGTATGACATTAGATATGCATGATCTGGTATGGGTAGAATATTATACTGAATACAAATTGAACGTTATTAAAATTATTGAAATATGCTAAATCAAAGTCATTATTAAATAATTTCTCTGTAAGAAATGGACAATTTAATGGCTATAATATGACTGAGTAAATCACTTGAATTCACAAGCCGACCAACCGGAACTATAGAAAACAATAACTGGGGACAGTGACCAATTATACATAAATACAGCATAGTTAAATACAGCCAACATAAGTACCAGGGCATGCAAAGGTTATAAAGGAGCCACCACACTAAGTCTTCCTCTCACAACGCTGTAATTCTTCTTGGCAAAGGATTGAAGTTGAACGATAAAAGTAAATCGAACGAGAGGGGCTTAACTGTAGTTCCTGATAACAATTTACACGAGGGTAACATCCAACACTATATCGCAGCATAATTTTACAGTTTTTATGCGTTCTTTTATAGCTTTAGAAGAACTGTAAAAACAAAAAATTAAATTAGGCTGTAAAACTAGTAATTTATGTTACCCAAAAGAGCACTCAAATGTTGCACGAAAAAAGTGGCCAATCCAAATTACCGAGAAGATGACCTGTGTGATTCTGCTTCTACAGAGTCCTTCAAAAGAGTTATAATGAAAAGTTATACAATCTGGATTATAAAGGAACTCTATAAAGGTATATTGTACAGTATTAAGCAGCTGTCACACAAGCACTTTTTACGGCAATTTTCTATGAGCAAGTGTTTTCTCGTATTATTTCGGGATTTTTTTTTGCACTGGTATCGGCAATTACAGTGAAGGTAGATTTTGTTAGGCAGCTGAATTCTGATAAACTGCAATTTCTTAAGCTTTCAGACCATTATTGCCCGTAAAAATTGCTTGAAAAAGGGCTTGTGTGACACCGGCTTAAGGAAGTGCTGAAGCGAGCTATGGTAGGTGCAGTATAAGCAGGAAAGGAGGCAAGCAGTCATGCAAACATCGTCCTAAACAAAAAATGTCACCAACCCACCAATTAACTTACAAATAAACCTAACTAAATAGTCCTATTTTTTTTTTTTCACCAACACACCAAATTAAACTACAAATAAACCTAATTAATGAAATCAATGAAAGTAATGAATAGGCTACATGTGGTACTCCAAGGACTCGAACCTAGGATACTCACACCGAAATTCCGCACACTATAAAGCATTACACTATCAAGACCATATGTAAGTACACCAAGCGGCTCGCTTGGTGTAGTGACTAGCGTCTCGGACTTCCACCCAGAAGGCCCGGGTTCGCGCCCACGCTTGGCGCATTAAAGATTTTTCACAAGCACTGAGTCGTTACCATCCCTCATGAGCAAAGGGATGGGGTAGTAGTACAGGACCCCAATGGAAATACGCCTAATCGGCCTTATTGAGTTATCCTTAGCTAGCTTAGCATGCGTTAGCTTTAAGAACTATTATTATTATTATTATTATTAAGTACAGTAGTCCTCATTTTACTCTTAGTGACGAACACAATACTTTATAGTAATATTAGTGAAGATTGTAGTCAATAATAATAATATTATTATTAATAATAATAATTAAAATAATAATAATAATAATAAAATAACGGTAATAGCGACTAGAAACATCCTTTTCTCCAAAAAAGTTTATAAAATCATGAGTCCAACATTTAAATCTCGGTCAACTGTAATGATATTCCTATAACAACAGTGTCACAAGTTAAATATCTCGGACTGAAACTGGACGCGAGTTTGTCAGGTGAAACAATTTTGGAATCTATCCTGAGTAAGTGTAGAGCACGTATAAAATACCTGTATAGACAGGTGGGATGCTTGCCCGCGGCGACCAAAAAGACCCTCTGCCAAGCGCTTGTTCAATGTCATTTTGACTATTCTGTGTCATCCTGGTACTCTGCATCATCTAAATCAACACAGCACAAACTTCAGGTCACTCAAAATAAAATGGTTAGGTTCATGCTGAACCTAGGACCCAGATCACATGTTGGCCAGGAACAACTTCAGTCACTAGGTATGCTCAATGTCTCTGACAGGGCCAAACAAATCAGGCTAACTAATGCCTTCAAAATTTTCTATGACAGAGCTCCCGAGTATCTAAAGAATGATTTTGTTAAAGCAAATGAGAGGAGTGGACATAATACAAGAAACAGGATGTTTAATTTTAAGGTCCCGAGAATCCAAGGACAGGGTAAGCAAACATTCTTCTTCACTGCCATCAAAGACTGGAACGACCTACCCCAGTCAGTCCGTGAAAAGAGAACACTGTATTCCTTCAGACGTAGCCTGAAGGAACACCTGGACCGGACAGCTGCGAGAAGGGAGCACCAAGCTTATGTCTACTACTAAATACGACATAAGAGATAGACAAACCAAACTGAAATGATTACTGATTACGGATTACTGATATCTACTATAGGATGTAAGGTATCTTAAAATAACCCCCTAGAAATACTTTCTCTAAAGTATCTATTTCTCTATCCTCCCCATTTCCCCAGCTAACCTAATCCCACAAGGACCCCAATGGAAATACGCCTAACGGCCTTATTGGGCTATCCTTAGTTGGAATTATGCAAGGCTGGTACATGTCATATTTATAACATACTATGTGGTACCAACTTTGTAAATTGCTAACTGAATAAATATTATTATTATTATTATTAGTATTATCACACACTGTATAATAATATGATATCCTAAGGTAAAATATAAGGTATGATCCAATAAAATACGGACAAAATCTCCTATCTTATGGCGAACAATAATAGTTATAAGTGAGTTTTTTCCAGCTATGGTAAATTGAGTCCCTTAGCATCTGATTTCTCGATTCTTGATGGAAAATTTTGATTCTTCTATGTTTCTGCCTCATATTATTGCCAAGTTTTCACAACTACCAACATATTTTGCTACAAAATCTTAGTCCTCGCCAAGTAATCAGGGTGGCGAGATAGCAATTAACACAGCACCCCATACCATTAAACACATCGTAAAAGACTGCATTTCACACAATCACTTATGCCAACAACATAATTTACACTCCTTGAGAGCCCTGTGGGAAAGCCCAACTATAGCCATGGCCTTCATTAAGGACTCGGCGCTGTTCAGCCAAGCAGCTTAGCGAACGACAACAACAACAATAACATACGGGTTTAAAGACCGCAACCGTCCACAGTGAATGTGGCTTCCATGGCACAATCACAGTACTGCACACAGTGCACAGCAATCATAACACAGTGGCTACAGTCTTTACTGCAGCACAGTACTGTACAACAAAGTCTTGCCACAAAAACGCCCCATCATGTTATCACTGTGGCTGATGTTGGTATAGCGCTAACAGCGTCTCGGCAAAACTCAATAAAATCCCCCTGAAGCACTTGCACCTGGCGAAATCGCATCACACCAGCCTTAACCGTGCTACAATAAGGCAGTAACAAGAAACCACCGTAACTGCTACAGAGGCTTATGGGAATTAATTCAATTTGTTACAGCCACTTTCCCAAAGTCCCCTATTTGAGCCATTAGCCTACCTTAAGCCGACATTATACCACCAACAAAAACATATTTGCGAGTCAGGCAGGCAAAAACAGCATCAATAAGAACTGTTTTGGACCTGCTGCTGACCTATTAGCATGTCAAGCACACAATATCCTGCAACATAAACAAACCACACTATGTTTTGTGTCGTCTGCTACGATCTGCACGGTGCAGAAATGTCCGGCGCCGACCTGGAGTTGCAGCAGGACCCCCGTCGCCCACAAATGTCCGCGTATATACATAATTTTTCCGTGTTGTGGTTGACTTAGGAATTTTGGGGTTACCATGTCCTAACGAATCCGTGTACTGTACAGTATACGAAAAGCGTGTACAGTATATCGAGACCTGACTGTATAAGCAAATCCAGTCACACTTTACAGCCATTGTACTATCTACTGTACATGTATTTAATATGTCCATAATTGTAAATATCAATAGGAGTAAAGGCAGATATATGCTGGAGGGGAAGACAAGATAGAAGGAAAAGACAATGCATTACTGTACGGTTTACAGCTTTAGAAGATAAACACATGTTTTAAATAATCTATGATACTGTTCTAGAGAGCAGCCTTGTAAGATGAAATGGTGAGCAGATAAATTACATATACAACAAAGTAAAAGCTTGTCAAGGTATAAAGTATTTTTTTTATAGTATAGTATACAGTATAGCATAGTATAATGACATTATAAGAAAAAACAAACTACAGTACACAGACTCTATGACCATGCCAAGCACTCTTTCATGACAATTGGCCAATAAATGAGTATAGTGTAGTTTTTAGAGCTTTAAACCTATCAACAAGATGATAACTAAATTTGTGTTGTCTCCAGATTCTTTTTTTAGGTTTAGGAAGGAGTTCTTGGAGTCATACCAGAGTGTATTTACAGTAATAGTTTTTGACCTTCAATTCCTAGAAGTCCTTCTTATCGGAATAAAAACTGTTTGTCAACAGCATAAAATAACAAAAAGTATGTCATCAAAGCGTGTCATCATTACATTCCCCAAACCTAACAAAGACCCAACACTACCCACCTCACACCGCCCCATCACACTCCTTTGCATCCCCTCCAAAGTCCCAGAACGCCTTGTACTACAACTGACCACACACGATCTACCCCTAGCTCCAACACAACATGGCTTCAGGCCACTCCATTCCACAAAAACTCTTCTTACAGACCTAACACAAAGAGCTTTTGACAGCATCAACTCAGCTAGACCACCACACAAATCACTACTTGCCACACTCAACATTAGTAAAGCCTTTGATGCCATCCACCTCCACAACTTAACAAACAAAATCTACAAAACAAACATGCAAAATAATACAAAAAGGTGGCTGGCCAACTACCTAGCAGGCAGATATGCACATGTATCATTTGCTGGTCAGTCATCTAACATCAGAAACTTCACAAACGGAGTCCCGCAAGGATCTGTCTTGTCGCCCTCACTCTTCAATCTATACATGCATGATCTACCCACACCCCATGTACCCCAAATAAATATGGCTTACTATGCAGATAACATAACACTCACATGTACACACCAAGACTCAGGCACAGCAACACATCTCTTTCAACCCTATCTCAACACACTACATGACTGGTACACTGCAAACAGGCTCAATTTAGCCTCAGCCAAATCCACAGCAACCCTCCTCACAAGCTGGACACAGAAATGCCCCACTCCTCACCATAAACAACACCCCTTAACACACAACACACAAAATCCTAGGTGTAACATAAGATACTTCAATGACAACATAATATTATCACAAACATAAAAAATATACTGAAACCCAGACTTAAATCCCTCAGGTCACTTGCCTACACAAAATTTGGACACAACAAAGAAACTACCACCACAGTATACAAACAATACATAAGATAAGTGATGGAATATGTAAGCCATGCCTGGGCTTCTAACCTCGCTGAAACACATCACAAGACTTTACAGACCATTCAGAACAAAGCCCTAAAAATCATCACAGGCTGCACAGCTACTACACCTACAGATCACCTACATCAAGAAACCAAAGTCCTCAAAGTCAAAGAACACCTGGATATGAGAGGCACTCAATTCCTGGCTGCAGCCTCCACAAACCAACACCACCCACTACACTACATGGGAGCACACCCACATACAGCAAGGAACACCAAAATAACACCCAGCACACAATATCACACACAAACACTGTCATCTCTCCTTCCCTGCCCACCCCACACCAGATTCCAGAAACACATCCATACTTATATCTCTCGCCGTTCCATCCAGTCATTCAAAAACAACACGTAGCTCCAGGCACGACCTCCCAAAATCCATCCTTTTGAGCCCTCCTTTCCTCACGAGGACAGAGTCCACCTAGCCAGACTGAGATGTGGGCACCATCCAGGTCTTCTGAGCTATCAGAAGAAACTGGATGACTCCGTCGTCGACACCTGCCCAGGATGTAACACAGCACCCCATACATACATACAAGTTTAAAGACCGTTTTGTCCACAGGGAATGTGGTTACAGTCTCACGTCCTAAATGGCGGCTTTCTAGGCGGCCCTGTCAAGGGCTGCTTTGCTTGTCATAGAAGACTGCATTTCACACAATCACTTACGCCAACAACATGATCTACACTCCTGAGAGCCCTGTGGGAAAGCCCAGTCTCGGCCATGGCCAAAGTCCTTAGGGACTCGGGGCTGTTCTGCCAGGCAGACTAAGGAACGACAACAACAATAACATTATATCTTATTCACCTACTGGTATACTGTCAATAAGTACCAGTGAAATGTGAACCTCTTAAATAACTACAAAGTACAGTTGACACTACTGAATACATGAAGTTTATCATACAAATGTGAACACACAAACAAAACATGAATTAAATGTGAAGATGAAATGTGCAGCAAAAAAATATCAAAGCACAAAAAACAGCACTAATAATACAAAACTAGTAATAATGAAATATTAAACATATATATATATATATATATATATATATATATATATACTGTATATACAGTATATACTGTATGATGCAGTTTTTACCACCATACACTCCCTGCTGAATAGCAAGGCTAGGGTGGGTGCCCTGATGAATCAGGGTCTTAGTGAATAGTTGCCACAGATTGTTAGACCACACCGTTCACCAACAGCACTGACATCTGCCAATAACACACTGGCTGGCCCGAGGCTCGAACCGCCAACCTCACGGTTAGCAGGCGAAAGCTCTACCAATCGAGCTACGGCCTGTGTATAGTATACAGTACTGTACAAATATATGCAGTACATAATATATCGTATGCTGTACAGTATAAAACAAGTACAGTACAGTACTGTATAGTCATACTGTACTCTACTTGAAATGCATAAATTAAATACAGCAATGATACACCACAGAAAAAAAATAGAATGTATCTTGAAAGCGAATAAAGGCCGGTGAAATCAGACAAAGGCATAACAAACAATTACGTGAGGCAAAAACCAGAACACAGACGAGGCTGCAGCTTCTTAATGAGTGGGAGCCGGGACCTACCGAAGACTGGTCAAAACGACACACTTTGTTCTGAACAAGGTGGTCGAGCAGCCAGTCGCACGGCTTGTCATTGTAGAACACGAGCAAGAACGTCACCAGGGCAGACAAGTCCACCGTCTTGAACGTCTTCCCTGCAAATGGACCCCTTCAAGGTTTCTAGTTAACTCAGCCACAGTCAGTGCAACTTCCCCCTCATTTTCTTTATCAGACTTCTACCCATTATATATACTTCATTAACCCCTTCTGTACCGGCGACGTTTTTTCTAGTTTATTCCAGCTATATTTAGACGATTTTGTGCTGCTTAAAAAGGATCTGTGGTAGTAAAAGGGTTAAGTGAGATAGTCCAAAGACAATTAATTGCTGGAGGCTCTCTTTTAACTGAACACATTCATCTAATAGTAGCCAGTATAAAGTTGAAAGGGCATCGTCGGTACAGAAGGGGTTAACCCCTTCAGCACCATGAGGTAAATTTTATCATATTCTTGTTACCATTAGACGATATTTTTTAGTTTATGTACTATTTACAAGACTCAAAGGGGTAAATACGATCTCTATAAACCCTCTGAATACTATGAGTCTTTCATAAACTGCATAAAATTGTATAATTGTAGCCAGAATCCAAGGCATAAAGACGTCAAGGTGCTGAAGGGATTAATTACGATACTTACACGAGCTGTGTTGAGAATGAGAACAGTAGATAATATCTCGTTAATACAGGTCAGTTCCCTTAGGTACACTGTGGGCACCAATCACTCCAATTATTCCTTTTCATAAACTAATCTAATCGTCACAGGCTGTAGCGCGGTTGGTAGAGTACTCACCTGCAAATCGTGAGGTTGATGGTTCGAGGCTCGGCCCAGCCAGTGTGCTATTTGGCAGACGCCAGTGTTGATGGTGAACAGCGCGGTCTAACAATCTGTGGCAACTGTTCACTGAAGTCCCTGATCATCAGAGCACCCACCCTAGCCCAGCTCTTGAGCAGAGAGTGCATGGTGGTAAAAACCGCATCATCATCAACTTAATCTAACTAACCCATATCACCTTCGGTTAGACTGATGCACGAGGCACATACCCTTCCCTTTAGTTGTAGGGAGAGCTCTTGGATGGTCATTATGGGCAACTACTTTCAAAATTTCCAAATACTGTACTGTATGACATAACTCTTTGTAATTAAACGTATATCTACACCACTTTGCATATCAATTATATCACCAAGATGACAGAGCTTACCAACACATTCCAGTGACACATCATAGATAGATAATCACCTAACTTACAAACTACACACATAGTAGTTACTTCATATGAATTAAACTTTTCATCCTCTATTCTTTTTGGTTTGCACTCTCATCAACTCCACTACTCTTTCAAGTACTGTAGTTAATTCCCTTCCTCTCTCAAGATATACTGTAGGTATTTTAGCTCATTATTCTTGCTTTCATACTTGACAGTCCTGTACGATATTAGGGCGCTCTATTAAAAAATTCCCAGGATTTGCCCTACTTTGAAGGCTCTAACTGAACACATTCTTTCTTAACAAAAAATTTGGAATCGTATTTTCGGTCGGTCGCTCGATCGGGGGAATCCTTCTATGTGAACATGTTTTATGCGGGACCCGACTGTACTTCCATAATTAGAAATTGGTGAAATCCACAAATATTTATGAGTGGGCTAGAACTATGGTATCCGAGTGTACATACTGTAGCTCTTGGTAAAAATATGTACGGTACATGTATTGAGCCCCTTCAATCAGATAATGACTTTCTAGGTTATATCTTAGATATAACCAGACCATTTTATTCAAGTGAAGATCAATCCACAGGAATCAAAGGACTAAGTCAACCTCAATTTACCATCTAACTCAAACAGATCCTTTGTTAGAGGAAGAAAATTAATCTAGGAATGGCTGGAATTAAAAGGAATTAAGAGCTATCTGATTAATTGAGTACCGTACAGTACACAGAATGGAGCCTATATTAATATGTGTATATAAAACTAAACTATAGCGGTACTGAAGAGCATAGACAAAACGAATAAATACAAATATCAAACACTAATCATAATTATTCTGAATGATTTCCTGAAATAGTCATAATAATGGCATATTTCTATTATCAACTTTTTAGAATTTACACCAATAAAAATAAGCAAATGGTATATAAAAAAGTCTTTGAAAATAAAGTTCAAATACTGTACTAGAAACACTTAGAAATTGGATTGCTTCTTTCAGATACTCATGCTATAAAAGCTTCGATGGAGAAGAGACATGCAGTGAGCAGATAGACAGAATCACTGAGAGAGTCTATCCGAGTCTTTCCCAGCATTGGCTTTAAGTCAAAATGGCCACACTCTTAAATGGCCACAACCAAAACAGCCAGTTTCTTAATATAAGCTAAACAACCTACACCTGGCATATCAAAACCTACCTGTAACAAAATCTAACATAGCTTAAGCTAACATGACCATAACAAACATAACCTACCCAAAAGTAAAATAGTTGTTGTTGTTGTTCCCCAGGCTGCCTGGCCGAACAGCCCCAAGGTCCCGAGCAAGGCCAAGGCCATAGAGCGCCCCCACAAAACCCTCCCTGCTTACCACTAACAAAACCCAGGTGACCGAAGCCACTCTAAGGCAGGGAGCTGAGGAGGGCGCGGAAACGCCCGAGAAACCAAAGCCCCACCCAAGGCCCTGTGCCCCTCAGCAATTATGAAGGGAAAGTTGAGGGGCAAGGGAAAAATGTGACGCTTTGGCTCCCAATCTGCCAACTTTTAGGTTGGCAGTAGGGAGGTCGATCCACGGAAAAGACGCCGTCACTTGAGATCTAGAAGATATATAAGTAAAAGGAACAGTCAGAGTAAGCTATGGGTATGGCAGAGATCGCTCAGCTCTCACTCTGATAGACCAGCCCATCACCACATGACTAGAACCCAATCCTCTCAGCATCAGCTAGGAAAGGCCCTAGAAAGCCACCTTTGGCGGTGGGATAGCTCCCCTACTTCAACTCCTTTCGGAGTTGGGCACCCGCCATGTTAGGCCTATACACTGTTCAATTAATATTTTTTTGACTTGACCCAGCCAGGGTTCGAACCCAGGCCAGTAGTGCAGCACTCCAGCACCTTAACCACTAGACCACTGAGGAGCTTAAAAGTAGTGGCTTCATTTGGAATCACATCCATCCACCACCACCCGCTCCGACTCGTTGTCACGTACTGTAGCTAGATACCATAGACACATACACCTCACACACAAACACTAGCAACTACAGTACGTACTTGTAATCTGGGGCACATTAAAGGCCTCACTGAATAAAGTAGAGCCCAAATATACAGGTAGGCAAAACATTGTAAACTCTGTTCTCTTTAACTCAAGAAGGGCTAGAACAAATGGCCTATAAATATTCACACCTATTCCCTAGCCGACTTTTCCGAATTGGTAGAAAAACGAACTTGATTACTCTAGTCCTTATTGAGTTACAGAGATTAAGAGATTTCTGGCTTACCTATAATGGCTATACTGGCTATGGCTGTACTGGTTGTGGCCATTTAAAAAGTGTGGCCTATTTCACTTACTTCCTCAGCATTCACACAAACCACCTAAGTCAAGTGAGATCCTGCAAATAGCAATAGGGCCGTTGCTTTAAAAATCGTAAAAGCTTTCCCCACGACCTTTCCTGACCCAGATTGACCCTTATCGTTTATCTGTATCAGGGTCAATCTGGGTCGGGAAAGGTCGTAGGGAAAGCTTTTACGATGTTCAAAGGAAGGGCTCTTAGACTAGTTATTGTATGCTTGTTGATGCCATTGTTGTATTTATTTAAGTTCTTTTACCACCTAAGCCAAGTGATTCCTGTAAATTGTATTAGTTAGACTAGTTTTACTTTCTTTGATGCTGCCATTGTGATTATCTAAGTCCTGTTACTAAACTGCCAAATCAATAATATATCGTTTATTAACTCCACATTATCACTTAACAACAAAACCAGTATAATATACAGTTTTCCGCATATTCAGATGCATCACCTTTGATCAATCAATCTATCTATCTATCTATCTATATACTCTGGCGTATACCCCCATTTTTTGTTTCTTTTGGGGTGGCCGACTCGAGACAGAGCCGTTGATCAATACTGTAGTCACCCCGTTCTTAACATTATTCCTCCATTACAAACCCCAATACACTTGAATAAATTAATTAAAGCATATGATCCTCCCGGGATTCGAGCTCGGGACCAGATATGTTAGTTACCAGTATGAAGCAGTTGTGGCGATACAATCACCCAGTCACAGTTGAATGGTTAACCCCTTCTGTACCGACGATGTCTTTTAAATTCTACTCTAGCTATATTTAGACAATTCTGTGCAGTTTAAGAAGGATCTGCGGTAGCACCAAATCTAAAGTGAGATAGTTCAAAGCCTGTTAATTGCTGAAGGCCCTTTTTAAATTGAATAAAATTGTCTTATAGTAGCCAGAATAAAGCTAAAAAGATGGCGCCGGTACAGAAGGGGCTAAGGTACTGTATCGGGTATTTTAGTTGAACAACAAACACTAAGTCTAAGAACTGCCCCGTTTCCGTTTAACCAAAATGCAAAAGTCGACCGGTTAATATCCAGGAACATTTCCCAATGCTAGTAGGGTTTAATAAGAGACTGTTAGTTAGAACAGGATCCATAACCAACAAGACTTGAGGGAAACTGGGGCCATCAGGCAAGAGTAGACAGCTAACCCCTTCAGTATCTAAGGAGTCAATATAATATTTGATTAGTTCTTTTGCCTCTATATTGTCTTGTCCTTGTGTTTTTGTGATATTTTGCAACCTTTACATTAATATTTCTGCAGTAACAAGAAAGAAAGGCTCATGGTAAGAGAAACACCATGTGAGGATGACCCTTTATTTGGAAACAAATTCACTCTCCAGCTTCTTCAGGTTACCTTGCATCCTCAGAGGGTGTTTCTCTTAAAGGTGGTGGTGCATGGATTGAGATAAACATGGAATAATAATCGCTAACCTGCACATAATTATCTGCCAAAATGCAATGTCACTGAAATAATTATTAACAATGGTATAAAGGATTTTGGGGTGTATAGGGGTGTAAGTCCACCATCCAGTCCAGGATGAGGATACCCCTGTGACATCACTATGACATCACAGGTCTGGTGTAGACAAACCACAAAATCATTTATACCATTGTTAATAATTATTTTAGTGACATTGCATTTTGCAAGATAGTTATGTGCAGGTTGGCGATTATTATTCCATGTTTATCTCAACTCATGCACCACCACCTTTAACAATGTCTTTTCAAACAAAATAACTAATCTTTGTAGTGGAGGATTTAACTACAATATGCATTTAACTATTCTAGCTAATACTGCTGGACAATAGGAATAATAATGTAAGCATGACATATTGTAATTATACTGAAGGGGTTACGGAGAGATGGCAGACATACAGGCCGAGCACTGGGGAACACTGAGAGGGTTATACAAAGACCACTAGCAGGGGAAGGGGGGGAACACCAGGGGGGAGGGGGGGATCACCAGCGGAGGGCAGGGAAGGGAACACCTAGCAGGGGAGGGAGGGGGGGGGGGGGGGGGTGCACCAAGGGGGGAGGGAAGGAGCATCACCTGGCAGCAGAAAGAATGAAAGCACTTGGATAAGAGAACAAGGTCAATTGTTTATCACTGTGGACAAAGCTTAGCATTCTTGAGCGTTATGCAGAAAGTGAAACATTAGGAATAACAAATACAGGTCTCCCTCACTATCCGATGCCACGATTTATGATATTATTATAGGTTTTTAGGTGTTTGTGTTTGTGTTTTGGCTGGTCTGAGAACACATCCCCATTTACCCCATTAATTTTAGGGTTCGCTATACGATTTTTCTATTTAAGATTGGGTTTTCAGGAACGTAACTCAATCGTAAATCGAGGGAGACCTGTATCGGAAGGTTTCACACTCTTCTTTACCTTAAGAATACAAAAACAATATCTAGTAATAAAATCTTGACCTTGCTAGTTTTTCTCATAATGTGCTATGAATTTATAACTGCCATACAAAGGGAACACCTATAGTGAAATAGAAAATGAAACATCTGGCGAAGGGGGAGCGAGAGAGGGAAGAGGGAGGGGTATTATGGAGTCAACTACCAACAACAACAACAACAACAATGCCACCATCACCTCCTCCCACTTACAGGGTCCTTATCCAAGTTACAAATCTTGGTCTGAATGAGATAGTCGAGGAGCCAGTCCACAGGCTTATCGTTATAGAACATAATGAAAAACTGCACCAGGTACGGTAGCTCCACACACTTGAACATTTTCCCTGCGGACATCCGAATAGCACGTGAGCAAGGGCGACGTACCAAGAGACATATGTTTAACTCCAGACAGGTAAGGTTTTGGGCTAGCTATAAGATCAGGTGAGATATAATTAGCTCTGACTGGTGATAGGTTGGGTTCTGGGCTAGCTATATGATCAGGTAAGATATAAATAGCTCTGACCTGACGTGTAATAAATTTGGTTCTCAGTTACCTATATCATATCCCTTTCAGAACCGTTGACGTCTTTTTTATTTGATTTTGGCTACATTTAGACGATTTCATGAAGCTTAGGAAAGACATGTGGTAGCTAAAATGATTAATTGAGACAATCTGTAGCCTTTAAATGGGTAGACGTCCTTCCTTAACTGAACAAAATCGTCTAGTAGTTACCAGAGTATAATGAAAAGGACTTCACCGGTACTGAATAGGATATGATCAGGTGAGGTAAAAGAGCTTCTAGGTTAGCTATAAGATTAAAATTAGATATGATAGAACTGACTTGTAATAGAATGGGTTCTTGGTTACCTATAGAGCTCTGACCAGTAATAGATTGGCTTCTCTGTTACCGATATGATCAGGTGAGGTAAAATAGCTCTGACTTCTTCATATGCTTCTCGGTGAGCTACTAGACCAGCGAAGATATGATAAGTCTGACTTGACTTAAGACTATCTCCTTGGTTGACTTTTTAGTGTCATAATTGTCTAAACACATAGTACAATAATACTTTGAGTTATATAATTTTAAATTTACATCTGAACTACAAACAATAATATAGTAATTTGTAAAACTATTGTTATGAATATACTGTATATAGATATATTTCATAGTATGACAATTTGACCAGTATAATAATTATTACTAATGTCTGCCAAATACCGGTACTATGGGATCTCTAGGATTCCATCTACACTTTGGGGGAGAAGATATTTAACTGAAATTATCTGAGTATCCCTAATACAATTAAAATTAACAGGAAGACAAATTCAGAAAATCTTATATATTTCCTGGAAAAAAATATAATGTCATAATGAGATGAAATAAATCGATTAATGAAGTCATATATTATTCAACAAGCAAGTTAGAAACAGACCCACCACTCACCGATAAAGCCCAGCTGGCAGAAATCAAGAACAAACCAATTCTTCTTTTCCGATGTTTTCTGCAGGGCAAAGTTCTTCATGGTGGCGATGTAGCCTTTCTTGGTCTGTATGTCGTCTTCCAGCTGCACGTAAAATGTTCCCTTGGGCTGCGCGTACATCATGAGGAAGGCAAAGTCCAGGTTCTGCTTTGTACGCCATCTGTAGGAACAGGAGAAAGGTTTGGGTTAGCTAGACAATCAATAATGCACAGTAAATTCCCTTTTATCCAAAATTCAAATATATAAAAATTTCAGTTAACCTAAGTTTTTGCTAATCCGTATTTTTCACTAGTTTTTACTTGTACTGTATAAGCTTCTCTGGGTGCTTAATTGCATCAATTTAACCCCTCTGAAGTAGACATAGCTTGAATTAATGATAATTTGATGTTAAGACACCCTAGAAGTGGTTTTAACACTTACACTGCGGGCATAATTTCTGCTATATTAGGGCTCATTCAGGCACTCCTGAATGATTGAGCAAGTGTCTGCATGAAATTAAATGTATTTAGCCAAAAACTAGAAGAAAATAGCTTCAAAATAACACCAGAACGAGGTTCATAGTGCGCGGGGTTAATCAGCAGCACTATTATAGACATTTGCTAATTTGAGCGAATATCGCTAATGTCGCACTACATTTGCCTTTGGCCGCTTGACTGGAGAGCGGATGGGGCCTACCGCTCACTCGGACTCGTCTCCACAGGCTTTAAACGCCTGTAAATTGCTATAAATTGCCAATGTGCGTTCCGGAACGTCTCTCACAGCCATTGGGTTAAATACATTGAAAACAGTATATTTGGCCATTTGTTATAAGAGTTCTGACTTATACGTAGGGATCTAGGATAGTTATACATACATACTCTCCATACATACATACAATGGTTAAAATCGGTTTCCGTTACATACATTGTAGCGGCTCAGAGGTGGTTGCATCTCCGCAGTTGGAATATAATACAATAAAGTCCCGTCACAAGACCGCCCCATCATGTCATCACTTTGGCTGATGTTGACAAAGTGCTAACCGTGCCATAGCAAGACTCAACTAATTCCGACTCAACTAATTCCAACTGCAGCACCTGCACCTATAGTATCTGCAAACCACACCCAGCCTCAACAGTGCTACAATAAGACCATACTCCCATCGTTAATCATCACAACCCAAATACTTAATCCCCGGGCCAATGCCCCGACCGTCCGCAGCCCCCCTTGCAGTGCCACCCAATCGGGCGATCTCGCCAGCACCTAGAAGGAATAGTATTGTAGTACAGTAAAAGAGACAGACAGAAACGGCTAAGGTTGGGTAGAGAATGCCAAACCTCACTCTGGCTAGAACCAGCCCTCTGTGTGTGAAATTGCATTTCCTGGGAAATTGGCGCTTTTGACAAACAAATAACTTTACAATTATTATAATAATTATTAATAATATAATTACCTGACTCGTTCCATGGGGTCTCCGAGTGTCTGTCTGAGCTTATCCATGTCCGGGTAGAAGGACTGGGGCGGAGATATAACTTCCAGGAGTCCGCTCTCCAAATGCTCCGGAAACCTGCACAGATAGAGAACCTTAATCTATTGCTTCAGTCAATTCAACCCTACCTCATATACCAAAATACCTAGCCTAAAATAACTTAGTCTAGCCTAAGCCGGTGTCACACAAGCGCTTTTTCTGGCAATTTTTGATGAACAAGTTTTTTCTCCTAATATTGTATGACTCTTTCACACTAGAATCAGAAAGTTGACTGAAGGTAGACTATGGTAGGTGGTTGATTTCTGATATAACTTAAATTCTGAAGATGCCAGACACAATTGTCCTTAAAAATTGATGAAACAAGAGCTTGTGTGAGCCAGCCTTTACCTAACCAACTCTTTATAAATCTAATCTAATCTAACCACCAAAACTAAATATTTATGGCAAAGGGTTGAGTAAATAAAGGGTAGAATAGACAGGCCAATGCAATGTAAATATACGTAACTCAGTGCCTTTCTTGCCATATACTGAAGTGTGATGATTGCAAAGAAATTATAAGAATGTATATGCTGTACATACATACAAATAATAAACCCTACCCCCCTTCAGTAAGGCTCAACAAAGTCCCCGCCTGTAGCACCAATCAGCACCACACCAGCCTCAACAGTGCTACAACAAAACACCACCATAATAAGCCTTTATTGCATAAGATGACAGCAGGTCCAAACTCATGCCATCCCCTTTACTGTTGCTGTGTTCAGTCGGCCAAATAAGTGATGTCTTGGCATTAAGGATATTTTTATCCATAATTGGTATCAGCATTATCTAACTTGATTTATTGATTTCGAGTGAGATATACAAACATGTTCCTACACTTACTCACCCTATTCAACATTTGACAGCCAGTAATACAGCACAGAGTGAGCCAAATGTAATGACAGCTGAGACATGATTTATTAGCGCCTCCGTCCAGCATGCAGTAGGATATGTGGGGCATATTCTTTTTCCTCCGCTAAATGTGAAGGCCCCTTTACCTCCAGGGGAGAATATTGGACAGAAGAACGTATGCTAAGAATTATGTCTTTAGTCACACAGATATACCGTACTTACTTTCTCTCTATCTGTGAAGCCACTTGTCTCACATAGTCTATATCCCACTGTAGGCAGAAAAAGGTAGAGACACATTAAAAACATATAGTAAAAGTTATAATGCGTCTTTTCAAGGTATTATCTTAAAGCTGAATCAAAGGCAGATAAAACACAACTATACTTTAACAAAGGTTTAGAGGTTGGCTTCAAATTTTTTGGAGGTACTGTATTCACAAATATTTGAAGGCACCTTAGACACATCTCAGACCGTAAAAAAGAAAAAAAAATCCCCCCCAAAAATTGTAATTTAATTATATAAGTACAGAACCAAAGAACATTAACCATCGACTATTAAGTTCTCTGGTGACAATGCCATCCGCTTGTTTCGTGCTGAACTACTCTGGACTCACTTGAGTAAAGGGCAGCACTGCATTACAGTGCATGGAATTTTGGTGCCTGCACCTATCACAATCATGATGCATTTTTTTACCACCATGCACTCCCTGCTCAAGAGCGATGCTAGGGTGGGTGCCCTGATGTTTCAGGGACTTCAGTGGACAGTTGCCACAGATTGCTAGATCGCACCGTCCACGACAGCTCTGGCATCTGCCAAATAATACACTGGCTGGCCAGAGACTCGAATCCTCGACCTCATGGTTTGCAGGCGAGTGGTCTACCAACCGCGCTACGGCCCATCGAATATCACTCGGAGCAAAGGGAAGGAAATTCAGTTTTGAAATAGAAAAAGAAAGTAGAAAGAAGTTTAGCTTTTGACAAAAAGTTAGTGAGTGAAAGGAACTTTGTCTTTAAATCCTACACTTACCTCTGCTATGAAGACAACTATGATCGCCTGTTCCATCTCCTCTGTGGTCATGGATTGTATGAGGTTACCTAAGGTAACCATGAGGTAGGACTGTACTTGGCGTTTGACGGTCGGCACTCCTAGCACCATGGTCGCTGAGGAGACAAGGTGGGGATTAGTGGGAGGAAATATGCAATCTATTTTTAGCTTACTTTAATCAGAAAGTCTTACTGGACGAAGGTCCATTTAAATACATTAAATGGACATTAAGCTACACATATTGTAGCTTAATGTGTTGGCAACACTCTCGTGAAGAAATGGCATTATTTGGTAAAGTATTGCATTGGTAATCAATATTTTACTTAATTTAAGCAGGAGGATAAACAAACATAGAATACTATTGGGGTATCCTTGGCTGAGTGTTCAGTGATTTTTGCAGGGAACTGTACTGTACCTCAAACATCTCTCTCTCTCTCTCTACTTAGTACCTCGCCAATCTGTCTCTTTTTCTACATAATGCCTATACTTTACTGTACCTACCTCATCTCTCTTTAAAACCTTCCCAATACTTCTCTCAATTGCTCCATTACACGTCACTCCTATCTCTCTCTTGCTCTCTTACCAGAGTGTCTTCCCCGGGAGAGCTTGAAGGCGGGTGCGGTGGCTTCGGGGTGTCGGAGGAGATGGGGGAGGTAACTGTAGATGGAGGGTAGATGCATATCCGGGGTGGCACGGCTCAGGTTCACCAGTAACTCCCGGGCCTCAAAGGACAGGGACCCATACGCTATACTGCCATTGTTCAGATCTGGGGAAGGAGATCAGTATGAAATTATATTGTGTATTTTTATTTTCATAAATACACAGGCAACTGCATTAACCCTTACTGTACCAGCGACGGAAGTTTTCCGTCAGTAAAAAATTCACTTGTCAGTTCCGGCGAAGGAGGACGTCCGTTAGTAATATGCAGTCCTTGTAACTGCCCGTATCGTGCGGTACCTAGTACCATGACTTGTACGCACAGCTCTGAAACATTGGCAACACTTCTCAGCTTGGATCCAAGCTCCCACAGGCAAGCTGGGTCAGTACTCCTCCAACTTTCGGGGTGAGAGGGAGTTCTCTCTTGACTCTGAAGCCATTGCTTGGTACTGGAGGGTACATTTATAGTAATACCGTCTGGTACAGTAAGGATTAACCCATTTAATACCGCTGACATCCTATTCATTATATTCTGGCAACTATTAGACAATTTTTTCAGCTCAGGAAGGACATATACCCAATAATAGGTTACAGGCTATTGTACTTCAATTAATCCTTTTAGCTACCACATATCCTTTCTAAGCTTCATATGGTCGTCTTAATGTAGCTGAAATCAAATATAAAAAAAGTCACCGGTAGTGAAATGGCATAATAGCATAGATATAAATTGAGTTCACTATAAATAGCAGTTATCATGTCTTAAAGGTGGTGGTGCATGGATTGATAAAAACATGGAATAATAATCGCCAACCTGCACATAATTATCTTGCAAAATGCATTTCAACTTTGGGGGACACTTGTTACAAGCAACTTTGCCTTTTGTCTCATTCATACACATAGAACAAAATATGGTAAGGATATAGAATTCGGGCATACCGCCTGCCTTGTTTACACTACTCGCAAACTCGCGGTCATGTTCCCGTCTATTTTGCCTGCCGTGGGATACAATAATAGGTTGAGGGGGAACTTTGCCCCTCCTCACCCCCCCCATTACTTATTGTCATCATCATATATATTGCCAGCAGGGGTAAAATAGCCAAACAAAACAGCAATCAAAATAGACGGGAACTAACCGCGAGCGCATGACCTACAGTTTGAAAACATGACAACTGTACGCCCGGATACTACATCCTTCCCAAAAATACTACAACAACGCCTACCGGTACTACTACAACTATTTCTACAAAAACAACAACAACAACTCACTAGGTTGGAGTAGTGCGGTGAACTTCTGCGAGAGTAGTATGACGTCATGTAGCCTCTCCTGGTTGACCATCTCGGCGTGGTGTAGCCTCTCACGCAGCTCCGCCACCCGCGCCACCAACACCTGCTCCCCACTCAGGTCTGGAAGAGTAAGGTTCGTTCTAATAATAATAATAATAATAATAATAATAATAATAATAATAATAACAAGGTTTTCTCTGCCCCAATTGGAAATAGTAGTTAGATCAGAAGAGAAGTGTTGTATGGCTTCATTACATTTGTTTTTGAGGGATTGCTGGCTGCGGCGTTCTGGAAAACTAATCGAGTAGTGAGGTAGAGTCGTCTGCATATGAATGGATGGGACTGGAAGTACAGTTGAGTAGTGAGGTAGAGTCGTCTGCATATGAATGGATAGGACTGGAAGTACAGTTGAGAAGATCATTTAAGAGAATACGAGATAGGACAGAGCCCTGAGGAACACCGGAGTTGATAGGATGAGGAAGTGAGCGATGGCCGTCCACAACCGCAGCTATGGAACGGAAATGAAATTAGAGACAAAGGCACAGATGGAGGGATAGGAACCGAAGGAGGGTAGTTTAGAGATTAAAGAGTTGTGCCAGACTCTATCGAAGGCCTTTGATATGTCTAATGCAATAGAAATGGTCTCACCGAAGTCCAGAAAGGAGGATGACCAAGAGTTAGTAAGATATGAAAGAAGATCACCAGTAGAGCGACCCTTAACCCTTCCAATACCAGCGACGGCAGGGAGCCGTCAGTAATATACTTTCCTTGTAACTGGCAGTATCAGGCAGTGCCTGTTACCACGACCGTTTGATCACGGCTCTCTATATGGCAACACTTCTCAGCTTATATCCAACCCTCTGTAGGTAGGCTGGGAGAGCCAGTATTCCTTCATCTTTTGAGGTGGGAGGTTGTTCTATCTTGCCATTTTGGTCATATTGCTTGGAACTGGGGGGGGGGGGGGGACTTTTATTAATGTATCATCCGGTACAGTAGGGGTTAAGGAAGCCATACTGGCGATCTGAGAGCAGATTCTGTGAAGAGAAATGCTAAAGAAATTTGGAAGGAAGAATAGTTTCAAATTTTTTAGAGATACAAGAGATGAGAGTAATTGGACGATAGATGGAGGGTTGAGAGCGGTCACCCTTCTTTGGGACAGGTTGAATGAGAGCAAACTTCCAGCATTCAACAATTGCCTGTAAAAATTGACGGAAAAATTGCTCGTGTGATACCGCCTGTAAACTCAAATTAAGCACAACAGACAGGCTTTGATGATAGCAAGCCCCACTGTGCACAATTCTCTATAAAATCAGTTTCAGTTTTAATTTAGATGGTGCCAGTATTTCGGATACACTCTCGCTAAACACACAAACACACAAACACACACACACACACACACACACATACATACACCTCCCCGTGGCGTAACTGATAGCGCGTCTGGCTCACAACCAGAAGGTCCCGGGTTCGAGACCCGGGCGGGGAAGAGACATTTGGGCAAGTCTCCTAACGGTGTAGACTCTGTTCACCTAGCAGTATAAATAGGAACCTGGTATAAGTGGACGAAGTTGTGACGTCCCATCTGGGGTTGGTGATCGGTTACAAGGTGAGATGGGTACCGTACTGGTCAACCTAAGCCTTCGGGTGAGACTGGTACCGTAGTGAGAATGGTATCGTACAGATTAACCCTAAGCCTTCGTTTCCAGATGTCGCCAATTGGCTAAAATACAGACTACACACACATCCACAGCCATTCCAACGATACATAAACACTTAACATGCATTTCACGCAATACATTCCCAGTTAAGGAGGCGCGATAATAATGAGCTTAGCTCGCATTGCGTGGATTCCCCTTGACGAACAAGCAAGTGAATTACATACACACACAGGCACAGACACACAAACACACACATAGCGACCGCGCTGGTGTAGTGACTAGCGTCTCGGACTTCCACCCAGAAGGCCCGGGATCGCGCCCACGCTCGGCGCATTAAAGATTTTTCACAAGCACTGAGTCGTTACCATCCCTCATGAGCAAAGGGATGGGGTAGTAGTACAGGACCCCAATGGAAATACGCCTAATCGGCCTTATTGGGCTATCCTTAGCTGGCTTAGCATGCGCTGGCTTTAAGAACTACTATTATTAGGGGTTCGTCCCCTACGGGGAACCCCTATTGTAATCATTAAACCTGGGATTTCATCCAAATTCTTCTTACGCGCCGGTTTCGACGCAATAACTCCAGAACCGCTTTTTGGATCGGGATCAAACTTTCACAAGAGGTGCGTTTTTATATTGGGCAACTTTTGATATGCTAAATATCCGGCATGGCGGCTAAACAGGTCCGTGGCAGCCGATTTCCCGAAAAACTTGACGCCTAAATACCGTCTCTCCCACTTACAGGAAACGACTGGGCTTTGGCATGCGCACTCCCCTACTAATGCTCCGCAAATTTTATAGAGAAGGTTTTGCTTTTGCACGTGGGTTTTTTTCTGGCAATCTTGAAAAAATCTCTAATTCCACTTAAAATTCCACATCTTAAAAACTACGCCGATGATCAAAGCCATGCTTGCGTAGTTGGGTGAGGCTCGCGATTCCGAACGTTTTGATACCAACAAAATATAAATGGGTGGAATAGTTTGGCCGCAGCATTGAAAACTGTCTATTCTTAAATGACTTTAAAACCGCATTCGCTACCCACACACAGTTTACCTTCTACAGTCTATTAGGCTTCCACGCATCCCCCAGTTTTGCTTAATAACATAATCTCTTTATTATTCAGATCTATAATTTGTTTTTTGTATTTAACTCTCTCAAAACCGTTCGAGTCCCTACGAATTCCAGCAATTATTTAGCCAACCTACCTATACAT
>CM064575.1:3442412-3447495 GCA_032716605.1 Paralithodes platypus
CTGTAAAACTAGAACAAATGGGCTGTATATTTCCGCAACTATTTTCTGGCTGACCCTTCCCAAATGGTAGAAGTATTAGCTCGATTACTCGTTTGTGAGCTATAGAGGTAAAGTTGTCATAATTTTGGACTACTTATTTGGAACAGGGCATAGTATACGAATTTTACATTATATTTTTGGCCCTGGGGATGGTCACGACACGTATCGGCACTCTCTTCAGTCCGCTTCAGGTGTGACGGGCCAGGGTATAAGGGGGGGGGGGGGGGATACGGATCGGAGAAAGGGGGGGGGGGGGGCGGGAGGCAGAGGGATAGGGTGTGAGGGGGAGGACAACGAAAACGAAGAGGAGATGGGGAGGGAGAGGGTGTGCTGGGGAGGAGGCGGGGAAGTGAAGGGGTGTAGGAGGGGGGATGGGGGAGGGAGGGAAGGGTGTGGGGGAGGAGGTGGGGGAAGGGAGTGCCGGGGGGAGGGAAGGGGTGGGGGGAGAGGGTGTGCAGAGGGAGGTGTGCGGGAAAGAGCGGGGGGAAGGGAGTGGGGGGGAGAGGGGGTGTGGCAGAGGGGTGTGCGGGGAGAGGCGGGGGGGTCGTGGAGGGGGGTGTGGGGGGGGAGGAGGAGGGGGGGGGGGGGGAGGCCTACTAGAATATTTTAAGGGTTAAACAAAAAATAAAAAAATAATAAATAACTATAGGCTACCCTGTTTCCAATGGGTAGGCCAGAAATCGTGAACCCTAGCCTCTGTAACTCAAAAAGGGCTAGGTCAAATAGGCTGTAAATTCCACACCTATTCCCTGGCTGACCCTTCCTAAATGGTAGGTATATTCGCTCGATTACTTTGGTCGTTTGTGAGTCATAGAGGTTAATGTTCAAGAGTGTTGGCCTTCTGAATTGGAACATGGTATAGAATGTACAGTGGCGCTAATAAGTCATGTCTCAGCTGGCATTACATTTGGCTCGCTCTGTGCTGTATTATGGTTTTCAGATGTTCAATAGGGCGTGTAAGTATAGGAAAATGCTTGTATATCTCATCGAAACGAATAAATCAAGTTTTAGACATGGCTAATACCAAAAAAATTATCGAAATATACTTGGTACCGAGACATCACTTATTAGGCCGACTGTACAATCGGATGCCATAGTAGCTAGCCCACTCATAAATATGTGTAGCCTTCCCCTCTTTCGAATTATGGAAGTTTATCTCGGGAAGCGAATTTATGAATATTTCTTTGTTTTGGCCTACTTATTTGGAACAGGGTACAGCTGTAGTTTATTTGGAACAGGGTACAGCTGTAGTTTATTTGGAACAGGGTACAGCTGTAGTTTATTTGGAACAGGGTACAGCTGTAGTTTATTTGGAACAGGGTACAGCTGTAGTTTATTTGGAACAGGGTACAGCTGTAGTTTATTTGGAACAGGGTACAGCTGTAGTTTATTCGCTGTAAATAGGCGAGAAATCCTGATCTCTACCCTCTGTAACTCAAAAAGGGCTGGAACAAATTGGCTGTAAATTTCCACATCTATTCCCTGACTGACTCTTCTCAAATGGTAGACATATTAGCTTGATTACTTTAGTCGTTTTTGAGTTACAGAGGTTAGAGGTCAGGATTTCTCGCCTACTTACAGCGAATAAACTATAACTCACAGCAATGCATCTACCTACCTACCTACTTACCTACCTACTAACTACCTACCTACCTACCTACCACCTACCCCAACAAAGACCTGAGAGCATCAATATCTTCAAAGTAAAGTAGCTGATATAAAGTGGGTATAGCATGAGAGAGAGAGAGAGAGAGAGAGAGAGAGAGAGAGAGAGAGAGAGAGAGAGAGAGAGAGAGAGAGAGAGAGAGAGAGAAGGTTATAGCCTGTACATAAGATCACGAATTAATTAGATTGTGTTTGATTGTACCTAATGTCACACACACACTCGAGACGCATACACAAACAAACTCTCAAACACTTCAACACACACTAACACACACACACACACACACACACACACACACACACACACACACACACACACACACACACACACATCCACACACTCAAGATACAAATACGAACAAAAAATTTACATTTAAATATTGTTCAGTCGTAAGTGATTTGGCATCAAAAGAGGAAAATACAAATGAAGTTGTGAGGGTGATACAATACTTCTGAGCCCGACTGTACCATCTGCCCCCTTCATAGAGATCACCTATACAGGGTGGTGCAGACGTCGGTATTTACCCAGTCTAAAAGGTATTGCTGGCTTTTTCTGGACCCCCTTCTCCCTTATGTTTAGCTCCATTAGTTTTCAGATTTAAAGACGTTATAGCCCCATTACTTTCGCGTATTTTTTGTTGCCAATATTAAGACCATTCGCATCATTTAGGTGTCGTTTTTTTCCCCGGCGAGCGGCAACAAGCCTGTAATTTTACCGGAAAATGTACAAACAATTTTATTATTTCATTAATTTCTTTGGGAGGTGTTTGGTGTTGGGAGTGAAATGAATAAATTAGATTATATATCAATAGGTTCAAGAATATTTCGTAGCGAGGTCGGTCTCTATATTATGATCTGTGCCCCATGAATATTGTTTCCTTTTGCCTAAGTATTAGGCTATTCATAGAGCAGGTGGGGACAGTACATGATTAGAGTCATATCCAGTATTCGATAAATGAATAGGAATCGTGATCCTTACCTTTTGATGTGTTCGCCACTCTTCTAGCGGCACCAAGGAGCGCGACGCCCCTCGTTATGGGTGGTATTTATGTGCTGTACTTATAACTACCTTGATGGTGTAATGGTTAGAGTGTTTAAACTGTGTATGTGGTAACCCAGGTTAGAATCCCGGTGAGATCACATGCTTTCATTAATTTCTTTGGGAGGTGTTTGGTGTGTGGAGTGAAATTAATAAATTATAATACAATCATTCATAAGTCATTAAAGTCTACGTTTATTTCACACCAGATTTGCCGAGCGTTCATCCATCATAAATCCTATACCCTGTTGCAGATAAGTAGGCCAATACTCTTCAGCATTCAGCTCTATAACTCACAAACGACTAGAGTAATCGAGCTAGTATTTCTACCATTTAGGAAGGGTCAGCCAGGAAATAGGTGTTGAAGTTCACAGAAAAAGAAAAACTGGACCAGTGTTTTTTGTCTTCTTCAAACGAATTCGATTTATTTAGTCAGAAAAAAACCCACAAATAACAAATGTACAGTCGACATACAGTAGGCCTAATAGTACAGCATGTTAATGGAAAATATTACCGAAAATAAATCACAGTATCGAACTAACAAATAATAATGTGTCAAACAGCATGTAAATGGAAAATATTAAAGGAAAAACCCACCCTATTGAACTTGCAAATCATGTGTCAAATCTCTCTCTCTCTCTCTCTCTTTTCTGTCTCTGTCTCTCTGTCTGTGTCTGTCTCTCTCTCTCTCTCTATCTCTCTGTCTCAGTGTGTGTGTGAGGGAAAACATGGACATGACTAAGGGAGAAAGTCACATGGGTAAATATGTCCAACCTAAGGAAAGGAAACAAGAAAAGGAAAAAATAAACATAGCCTACACTAGTTGGTGGAATGGCGGAGAGAGAGAGAGAGAGAGAGAGAGAGAGAGAGAGAGAGAGAGAGAGAGAGAGAGAGAGAGAGAGAGAGAGAGAGAGAGAGAGAGAGAGAGAGAGAGAGAGAGAACACATTATTTTCATGCTAAAATCGGATTTTTTATCTTTTAAACTCGTTCAGCACGATGACGTAATTGTAATCAATCTGGTGACCAATAGACGATTTTCTTTAGCTTACAATCTACCTCTAGGATTTAAAACGGTAAATACTATAACAATAATCCATCTGAATAACACCAAATTTTCTTATGGGGAGATGGGCGTATTTATTTGATAATTGTTTTATCTTTATATCATTGTTTAGTTTCCTCCCTAGACCTCCATCAAGCTGTAAGAAACACCCCCTAGACCCGACCGGTTCCTCTTAAAATTACAGGCTAGATATCACTAAACAGGTAAAAATCGAGGCCTAAATGGCGCGAAAGGTCTTAATATTGACAAAGAAATGAGGCGTAAAGTCTTCAAATTGCCAAACTAATGGGCCGAACGTCATAACATTTGCAAACTAATGGGGCTCAACAAAAGGAAGAAAGGGGACAAGAAAAATTACCGATCTCCCCTTAAATAGTATAATATCGTCTCATGTTAGCCAGAATAAAAGGCAAAAACGGGGCGTCATCGTAATGAAGGGGTTAATTTCCTTCCATCCCCACCCCCCTACCTCTCATGTTTAGCCCCCTCCTCGACCCACTAACGACTCTGCTAAGACAATAAGGCGATGTGTGGCGCTCATTAAGTAGCATACACACACAGTGCAGTAACACACACACACACACACACACACACACACATATATATATATATATATATATATATATATATATAATATATATATATATATATATATATATATATATATATATATATATATATATATATATATATATATATATATATATATATATATATACAATTATACATATATATACAGTGTATATATACTGTATATATATATAAAATAAAATAAAATAGTATTGGGGTTAAAGGAATAAATATCTCGATTAGCCTTAATATTTCAAAGGTAGTGAAGAGCACCCATTTGCGCAAGTATCGAACACATCCAAGACAATACTAGGTTTTATCTTAGCCTTGGTTTAAAAGGTTCAAGGATTCGAACTGGTGTAACCATAGATAAGGCCCTCTTCTGCATAAAATCGTCTAATGGTGCCCAGAGGAGTAAATCGGAAGGAAGCCATTAAAAAAGACCACTTTCTCTCCATCAAAGCCTCCCCCTCCTCCCCAAGAGCTTCCAAATGTTTACTCCTTCTCCCACTTCAGAGCTTCCAAATTTCTACCCCCCCCCCTCTCTCTCTCTCTCTCTTTCTGAAGGGACTGTTAGGTTTTCGTAAAGGGGTTCCAGTCATGACGCTATTCTTGACTAACAGTGTGCTGGCTTATTAATCCAGAAGGGTTGGTAGCCTCTGAAGTTCAACATTTTAACTAACTAACTCTCTATTTCTCCCCCATC